>JXOV01010468.1:4287-28917 GCA_001014945.1 Clogmia albipunctata | reverse complement strand
TAAATTTTTAAGTAAAGAAGCCATGAATTGATAATTAACTNTCCAATTTATTTGTGAGCTGATTTGACACATCGATTTTTTCACAGAACAAATATTATCCTGGTTGCTTGAATAAATTCTTATTGTCAAAACCATAGTAAAATCCCCAAACAAGGTGGCTTTGAATTTCTCTTTAATGATAAATTTTTAAGTAAAGAAGCCATGAATTGATAATTAACTTTTTATATTAAATTTTTAATTGTGATTTGCAAAATAATTAGTGATTTGAATTGCAAAAATAAATAACTATTTTAAATGTCTAAAAAATCGACAAAAATGATTTTTTTATGTAGATCATAAATGTAAATTTTGATTTATTTAACAATTGGGATAACAATACTTAAAAGAACTGATAAAATAGGTCGACAACAAGTTTTTGCACTTTCTAATCGAAAGTTAGGCATTACGATATCGATTTGAGTTTCATAATGCATCACTTTATCGCACTAGAAATTGTTTTTTAATTTTTAGTTCACTATTAAAAAAGAGAGTCATAATCTATGAATAATTTTTACTCAAAATCAAAATTTCGGCGCCATTAAAGATAAAACTGTACAATTTTCAATCCAAGCTGTTACAACGATCAAATTGTATAAGAAAGCTGTTAAATTAGGAACCGTTATAACGACACATATTTTAACGATTAGCTTTTCGTGAATTTTTAAGGAAAGTGTCAAAAATGTATGTCCTGTTCTGGTATAATATTTGTGTTTTAACGTTGAAGCGATGAAAAACTCGACTAACGGTTCGTATTTCACACTTATTTCCTCGTTAAAAACGGCTCACTTTAGACCCTTGTAGCACAAACAACTATAAAATCGCACATGGCATTATTACCGTTTTTGGAACTCAAAGATTATTATCTATCACCTTTAGAATTTTAACCATCATTTGAATAATTTTGAATTATTCATAATTCAGTTAAATAAATAAAAAACAAAATAAAAAAAAATTGTGACGATGGACCAAAATTTAATTTCTTAAACTCGTATGTTAAATGGAAAATCGTTATAATATGCTTTTTAAAAACATTATTTTAATTCAATATAAATTAAAATTTAATACCTTTCAAGACAAGAATAAGATCTTCTTTAAACAGATAAAGTAAACAAGGGGATCATATTTTAATTAAATATTTCAATTAACCCTTTTCCCATACGTTGTCTTAGGAGTACTTCCAATGAGAATAGATTTCCCACACATACTTCAACACATAGATACGAGTATCAGCATATCAGCAAACAGCGAGCAATATAAATTGTAATTACAAGCGATTTCGAAGCATATTATGCTCTTTTAATGAAAATCAACTTGAAGTTTAAGCGCTCATCTGACGCTCGTTAAACACGCCCTCGTCTCCCTCCAGAGCCAGACTCTGCATGTTCATGTGCATGTGAAGTGAGCTCTTGGAAGCAAAGTTCGTAACTGAATTATCTGATTTCATTCGAGAGAACATAGAGTAAGCCCATGCTATTTATCTGTCTATGGGCGTCTTTGCAGTGGAAATCCAATTTTATTTATTAACCACTGGAATAGTCTGCAATTAACTCTGAGCTGTACCCAAAATGACAACGCTTTATCTAAAGTGGCTGCTGAAGTATATTTCGGTGGGGAGATTTATACTATAGGGTGTTCAATATAAATAAAAAATAAAAAAAAACAATATTTTATTCAATAAAAAAATAAAAATTTTTTTTAAAAGTTAAAACACAAACTAAAATAAAAAATAATTACACTGGAAGACTAATAATATTTATATAATTCTCTTGAATAATCTTAAATTTCAGTAACCACAATGCTTCCGTCATAATAACATACTGTTTAGTAATACATTAGCCAATACCCAACTTGAAAGCAAAATAAGATTGTTCTGTGTGTTTGTAAATAAATTTGAGTAGGCAATGATTTATATATGAAATGGAATTGAAAAGTGAAATTTTTTTAAATGTTGTTTCTAGTTTCTAAACCGGATTTTAAGGATGAGTGTGTCACGAAAATATTACACGGCTGTGACACTTAGAATATTCGTTAGCAACAAAACTAAATGCCGTTAAGCTTCAGACCGCCCCTATTTAAAATCGAAATAACCGATTACTTTCTATAATTAGTTAATTAAATTACATGTCAATATAATCTGTATTTCATTAGCAATGGACTGCAATTTTGAAAATTAATTCAAAGCAAGTATTAAAGCCTCTATGACTGTCTGAAATTTAAAAACTACGTAACTGGTAAAATCATCCTCTTCGCTTAACAGACCAGGAGGATGCTTTCTTGTACGGCGCTCTATTTTCGTGATTTTTTCGAAAATCGCAAGTTCTACTGACTTGATAGCTACTTTCTTACTTGTATGTTTAGAGACCTATTCTTATTCCTTAGTTCAAAAACAGAAAATAAATCTGCGAATTGTATAAAATTGTGTAAAGCTGGTTGGAAAAACACATAATTAAATTCTCTCTTAGAATATTACTGTGGTTTTTATTATGGCCAAATTCCTCACACGTTGTTTAAATAGCTATTTTAGGTAAAAAAAAAAATATTATTAAATTGTAATTTCATTATTAAAAGGTATCACTATTTTTTGAATTATTGTCTATAAATAATAAAAAGTTATTAGAACAATTATAAATACAAAATGTATATTTTTCATGAAAAGCTTATTAAAATTTGGTTATATTCCATGCTCTCAATAATGTATGTTATGTAAAAATTATAATGAGAACACCTTGTACATAAAACAGAGGGAAATTATCTTAATACCGGCGAATGGAATGCCAAATTGATATCGCAAAAATGTCTTATTCCGCGGTGAGAAAAAAGAGTGTCATCATAAAACATTCCCCCCTTTACAGCACTTTTTTGGTTTGTCGGTAAACAATCCAGCTCGTTGAAATTCAGAACACGTCTTTGAAGACAACGATATGATCAGCTCTGAATAATTATTGAGACTTTCGCGAATTGACGGCAATTTACCCTTTACGTCAAAGAATGCACTGAGATCACACTTTTTCCGCCGCCATTTTAATTAAAAATACCTAGTATTTACACACAGTTTTTTTTTTATATTATTATCAGCAATTGATATATGTAATAATAAATTCCAAGCGGAGAGTGGTGTATAATAAGTCATAATTATTACCGGTAAATTCTAAAGAGAAATAGAAGAGGGGTGAAGAGTGTTCGACATCTGGAAATATTTTTCTCAGTGCAGTTTTGGTTTTTTTTTGCCTTCTGCCAGAGTGTGGACAAAGTGTTAATTAAATAAATGCCTATAGGCGAGAGAGTAATTCCATTTACCAACAAGTAATTAATTCTATCAAGCTGGAGTAAGCCGGTGCTATTAATCGGATGAATTATTATATCCAGTTTTTGTTGCCCAGCAAACCATAGCACAGGTTTAATTATCCGTAATGGAAGAAATACTTTATACCATGCTTTCTAAATCTAATATCAGAATACCTTTCCGTAATATTTGATTTCATTCCTAGCATAGATGAATTAAATTTATGTTCCTTTGGAAATTGTTGTTTTTATCAAACCTACTAACAAAAGGAGATTATTCTCAAATGAAAAACAAATCATAAAATGTTTTCATGTCGAAAAATATTATATTATATTAATCTTATGATCAAGTATAATTTAATAAGATTCGTTCTTGCCACACCTCATCTGTTTCCGCAAAATCCTCCACTACCAAGATCAAAACAAAAACAAATTTAATAAATTTTTAAATTGCCAAAAAATAGAAGAAATCAAAACAACAAAAAAATACAAAACTTGTTCTACACCCGGTAGAAGGGCCCGCCAGGCCTTTGTTTTTGTGTAAATTTCATACAAAATAGTTAAGTTCCATATAAAAAAGAATAGAAGGAGCTATTGTCTACCACTCTTTCCATTTTTCTTTATAAATGTGTTTGTGACTGTTTTCTTGTAAATCGAACTTTCCGTTACTGGTGGCAGTTTTTAAACGAATATGGCAATTTAAAGTAAATTGAATTTTAAATTGAAATTTTGTCTTTAAAATACTGTATACGCAGGATCCACAAGGTTATGTCCTCAATAAAATAATGGCAGTTATCAGATTTTCTAGTGAACCTTCTTTAAATTTGAATTATAACACAAATTTTAATTTAAAATTATTGGTCTGTATAAAAGTTTAGTGACCATTGTATCGGGTGTTGCACAAGTGGCTTCAATTTAAAAAATGACCATTTAAGACGACATTTCATATAAACAAATGTAAAATTGTCAATTTTGTGAATGAAGCAAGTTGAATATTAATATTGATTCTGAATTTGCCTTTTTTTTAAAATAATTTATATTCAAAATATTTATTACTTTTAAATTATTTTTTAAAATGGTATAAATTATCTGACCCCCAAAATATTCACTTCATCCATAATCTAAGTTTTTTTAATGAAATATCCAGTCACTAATACTAAAAATACAAGATAAGGAGAGGACGTTCTTGCCTTTTTTTATATGTCCCGACTTTCATCTATAGTAAGATAATTTATATGAAATTTACACAAGACGGAAGACGGGACGGCAAGATACAAATTTCATTTTCAATCAAATTGATGGACCCGGCTGTGAAATACACTAAACTCAACTTATTTTTAACGAATATTTAAATTATCCTTAAGTGTGATATATTCATTAAACCATTCCTAAAGATTTTTTTATGAATTTATCTTTTTGGTTAAATATTATAAACTTATAAACAATTAAACATTTTTTTAACAATAACGTAGGCAATTTACATTTGATATTTTATGTTTGTGATATTAATAAAGAATATATGAACGCTTTGGATTGCCTTAGGCAGTTTTTCATGTTAAATATTGTTAAAAATAATTGGGAGAATTTTTGAACAATGCCAAAAATTACATGTATGGTGAATATGTTAATTATTAATTTTGTATTCACGTGAATATTCCTATGAGAAATTAAGTATTTAAACTTTTAATAATGTCTCACGGGTAATTTTAAACATATATTGGATCTTATAATACAGTATGAAAATTTCAATTTAAAAAATTTACTTAAACAGAACAAGATGGAACATACTAAATGTATCCAATTATCAAACATTTGGTGGTTATAAAATTCTGAAATTATTCAATGAAATTCTATTTTCAGTCATTACTCTGGGGGTTGATATTTTTTTATAATAAATTGAAAACCATTTTCTTGAAATGAAATTTTTCCTAATTTATTTGTAATGAATATTTTCCCAAATATCTTTTGAACCTACCTAACCTTTCCAGAAATAAGGGATTCTACGTATTTTTAGAATTCTTGAACCAATTTAGTATTTAATTTATTTCAAAAAGGTACTGTCTTTATAAATATGATTTTTATTTCAATGAATATTTTAGATGTCTAAAAAATTTGGTTATGAGCAATTTTTATACATAAATACAATTCTTAATTGCGAATTCTGATTTTTCATAAAGTGATTAAGTAAAATTTCAAACGCTTTTTGTCCTGCTCTTGTTAAAACTCAATTAAAAATAATCCCACGAGAACATTGGCAAGAAAAGGTGTTGTTTCTGAATTTAAAGACGCATTTTTTCACGAAAGGACTTTTTGTGCCAAATACAATGGATTTAACATCAAACGCAATTTTTGCATGTCATAAATATTGTATGAAATCACGTCCCGAAAAACAATGGCAAGCTCTTTTTAATCTTCTCTGGCTGAAAATCTGTCTAATGGCTTATAATCCATTGACTCGCAACTCTCTCGTTCCAGACTGAACAATTCACTGTGTTATGGGTCTTGTTTACGATAATTGTGCTGGGGAATTCGGCCGTTCTAGTCACCATGTTTCTCAACAAGAACCGCAAATCCCGGATGAACTTCTTCATCAAGCAATTGGCGATTGCAGGTGAGAGGTTTTGATGAATGACTCGGTTTGAAAATGGGCTTGTGGGAATAAGATTTTAAAGACTCTAAATGTGATTCCCTTTTTTTTAAAACTTCTTCTAAAATTTAAAATACATTTTACAACAAAGACAATCATCTTAAAATAAATTTGCACTTTAACAAATTTTCTAATTCAAAATTGTATTTTTCTTTTAATATTATTCTAATGTTTCCATGCTTAATTGTTTACTCTTAAATTAAACACAAATTCTATAAAGAAGGCCTTATGGTGTTTAAAGCGTTTCCAGTTTTGAAAAATGCATAATTTCCTGACCTTTGTTGTATAAATCCTTAATACGTATTTAAATTTCTCTTTAGTAAAACAAAATTGCTAAAAACTCTCTTTTATGTTAAATGTGGGGTTATTTTGAAAACGAATGCAAAATTTTCAATGCAATAATATTGATCTTGAGTCGAGTGCATTGATTTAAAATTATGTATTTGCGTCATCGTGGTGTAGACTTGAGTGTGGGACTGCTGAACGTTCTGACGGACATCATTTGGCGGATCACGATTTCGTGGCGGGCGGGAAACGCGGCGTGCAAGGTGATAAAGTTTCTGCAGGCGACAGTCACTTACGCGTCCACATATGTGCTGGTCGCCCTGAGCATAGACCGATACGACGCCATCACACATCCCATGAATTTCTCCGGATCATGTGAGGATTTATCTAAATCACATCTCTGCCTTAAATCACTTGAATTATTATTTCATCCAAATCCCTTCTCTTCTTTTCTTTCTTTTCATTTTCTCTGTTTTGTTATTGATAAAAATGGTCTCGACGACGACGACGACAACGATGATGACAACCCGTGAAACTGCTGCTGCTGTTGGTGCAGGGAGGCGAGCCCGACGATTAGTGGCTGCGGCGTGGGGGCTCAGCGCGTTCTTTTCGCTCCCAATGCTCTTTCTGTACGAGGAGAAAAACATCGAAGGTGCCTTTGACTGGAAATAAATTTGAATTAGCCCTTTTTTATTGCCGCTTCTTTTTTTTAATTGGCTTTTAGACCAAACCCAGTGCTGGATTGAGCTCGGCTCCCCGTTTGGTTGGCAGCTCTACATGTCCCTCGTGGCCACCGCCCTCTTCGTCTTCCCAGCCCTCATCATCACCGCCTGCTACGCCATCATCGTGCGCACCATCTGGGCCAAGGGCGCCATTCTGGGACCATCAGGTAAACACGCTCGTTATTGACCACTCCATTCCAGTCTTTACCACAAACGATTAAGCCGTTATTTTGGTGGACAGAATTTCACTCGAAAGAAATTTATTCGGTGGAAATTGATTTAATCGTAATTTAGACGAATGAAATTTATTTCAAAAACATGATCAATAGATGAAGTTAAACAATTACTTTTACTTGAATTTTATCTAATAGCCAAAGTACAAATTAAATGGAATACCTTTAAAAGTTATTTCTTCTATGCAAGAATTATTTAGACTGTGCCATAAATATGTTTTCAAATACACTTTTCGAGTGCCTTAAAGAAGGCTCGAGTGTTTACTAATGCTTATCGACCGTGTTTTATATAAAATCTTATGCATTTTCAAATAAATTAACACATGACTTAAAACAATCTTTGTGTTTAATAATGACTGATCTTATCGACCTCGTTATATAAATAACTATTAAGCTCGAAAGAAAAGCTTGTCAATAATTGAATGAGACTGGCTAAGTTGTAAGTTGAGGAAGTTGGGTACTTCGTTTTGAGCAATTTATATCAAAGGAATACAAAAACCAATTTTAAATCTAATTTTTTTTATTAAATAAATCAATAAACTGCATTTTATTTATATTTAGTACAGTGTTCATCAGACATAACAATATGAAGTAAAGTGTGTCTTGTTATAATTTGTCCACTTTGAAAGCCCTTTTATATTGTATTATATTTTGTTGTAAAATAGTTCATTAGTTTTGTAATTTATTCTTAATTTGCCGATATGAAAAATATAACTCTCTTCTTAAGTCATTATAATTACCGTAAATATAATGTTAAATCTTATAAACTTACAACTTTTGATGAGAGATAAACAGGGTAATAAGTTTTAAAAACAGTTTTAAAAATTCTTAAAAATTGCAGAAATTGGAGTTGATTAAATATCAGTTCGTTTTAAATTATTCACTATGGGAGTAATAGCTCATAACTTTGGTGATTACAATAAAATATATTTTTATGCAAAAAACATAAACTATATTTAACTAATGAACTTAAATTAGAAAAATAATTTTAAATTGATCAACGTGTTATAATTTTATCGCCAGAATAAAAAGGACAAATTATAGCAAGACAGATTTTATTTTATGAACAACATGGACAGTTAGATTCTAACCGTGCTAAGATGATTAAGTGCCGCACGCTGATTGGGGGTTTTACATAACGCTGTTACACAATATTACTTACATGCTAATCGGCAGTTTTTTTTCGAAAAAGTTTAAGAATTAAGTTATGAAATATTATATGAATAGTTTTTGATAATCTTCGAAGAAATTTCTTTCGGTGAAATCTGTTTCATATAAATAATTTGTAAAAAAAATCCTATTAACTTTTCATAACCCCATATAATGATGACGATTTGTCTCAGTAAAGGTGGCGGAGAGAGAGACTGTCGTCGAGCCAGTTCCAGGGGGATAATTCCTCGAGCCAAAGTGAAGACGGTTAAGATGACCATTGTTATTGTTATTGTGTTCGTCATGTGCTGGTCTCCCTACATCATCTTCGACCTGCTCCAAGTCTATGACATGATTCCCAGGACCCAGGCCAACATTGCCATTGCGACGTTCGTCCAGAGTCTGGCGCCGCTCAACTCCGCGGCAAATCCGCTCATCTATTGCCTTTTCTCCACACAGGTCTGCCAGGCCCTGAGGTAAGTAAGTCCCTGCCTGCTAATCCAGTTACGACTCAAGGGTGGTCATAAATCAACTGACATGTTTTTTCGGTAATATTTTTATTGTGTAAATATATGATAAAAGGAAAGTGAGTTATATAATAGGACATATAAAGTTGTCCTTGAGGATTTATTATTTTTGAAATGTCCATTGAATAGTAAAACAAATCCTTCAACAAAATCTGAAATATGAAGTCATCAAAACTTAAGCGAATCATTTGATTATTTAATATACATATTGTAATTGATTTCAAAGGAATTACCTATTTTTCGCACAATAAAAGGTTTTACTAAAAAAATAGATTTAGAGCAATTTCGTTTTTTTAGAGAAAATCTGTGTCTTTTATTGACAAATGGCGTTCACTCAAGATAGGAATCTGTAATATCTGTCTTATCGAAAACAGGAAATTAAACTAGTTTTTATCAACTATTCTTTCGATTTCATTTTCTTCCTAATATTTCCTTCGAGAAGATAAATAGAGCAAAACCTGTTGATGAAGATTGGTTAATATCCGTAAGCTGAGTGAGTTTCATCACATTATTATTTATAACAAAGTGATGGATGTATCGCTCAGATTTTTGGAACGTTTTAAAGGATAATTAAATTTGTTTAATTTTAATATTTACAGAATTTGGTGAAATGAATTTGGCGAAAATTTATGTGTAAAAATTGATTAACCCTGTAATGTCCAAATTTAAAGAGTTGTATATTTTACAGCTTCTCAAATTTAGCGGGCCTCTAGGCACGTTCGGACCTGACGTACATAAAATTTTTCCAACCAGACGCCTTCACCACAAAATTTAAACTTAACATAGTTGAATTAGATTTCTAATAAAATGAATTAATTGAAAGTATATATGTTGAGCACAATTTTGTTATTGTTCAAAAATTTTTTGTGTACAAAGTTTGTAGTCAAGACGTCGGGTTGGAAAAATTTTATATCCGCCACCTATTATTGTGCCTTAAAGTTCGCTAATTATAAGAAGCAGTACAATCTACAAATATTGTTTATTTACAATAATATTTTTTTAAATGACAGTAAAAGCTATAATTTGAAAAATGAAAATGGATATGATTAACAGATAGTTACTAGACCTAATTTCATTAAAATGTTTTTAAAAAGTCTGTGGTCTATTATATATTATCCCTCAAAGATAGCTTGCCTAAAGGCCGGCTTGGAAATTTAAGATTTAAGACAACATTTTTCGTTTCTAAATTGTTTTAAAAAATCTCAAATCTGGATAAAATATTTGTTACCAAAATAAATACCAGTTCTCTTTAAAATGTTTGAGGGTTAGCTTAAATAACTATGTTTAAAAATTAGAAAAATTGTTTAAAATGAACCTCAAAGTTTGGAGATTCCTGATGTTGATGATGACCACCCTTTTCCCTACATCACTGTAGATAAATTGGATTCAAAATGTAAAGTAACTCCTTTCTCTCTTTCTCTTTGTCTCTCCTTCTGTATGTCTCGTTCGTAAATTGTGATCTTTGGGGCGAAATTAAGACGAATCCCGCCATTTAGATGGTTGGCCTCGTCGTGGTGTTGCAAGTCGTTAGATAGCTCAAACCAAACTCAATCGAGACGTGGTGTTACAGGTGGACGGCGGCTGCTTAACAGTCAGGACTCGATGCGGACCCTAACCACATCCCTGTCTGTGTCCCGACGATCCACGACCAGACCTTCGCGCATCGTGATCGTCGAACGCCCGAAAACCATCATCATGTCGGAGGTCTGATATTAGTTGTAGTCCGGAATGGATCACCTTAATTTCCCTTCTTCAAACGAAAAAGAAAGGATTTTAATAAGATATTTTAAAGGAACAACAAAGTATTTATTTTTCAATAATGATAAAATGCCGCAATGTTTCTGTGTTATTTGTCTATTTCTTCGGTTTCAAACAAAATTGTACTTAATTCTTATTCTTGTACAATAATTAAATAGGGCTTAAATTAAATATATATCACCGTATGCTTAAGTTGAAATGCGTCCCTATGAGGGGCTTCTCTGTGATATGTACAAGTAATCTATCAAAGCGAAGGGTTCTAAACCGAAACAGCTGCTGGCCAAGGTACTTTTAAGGATGGATTCACGATGACGTGTGAGATTATCAATGTGCATTTAATGTAAAAGCGACAGGAATTTCGTATGTCTATTTTTATCTGTATATATATATACCTTGTAACAGTATGAAATGAATGCCCATTGTTTAGTTTATAGTCTGGAGAAATAATCTATTTTAAGACAAAATCTGTGAAGCTAATAAAATACATTTAATACATGACAATAGTCTTTTATTATTTGGTTACTCTCTATTACTTATTTGCAAATGAATAGTCATTGTGTGAAGATCATGCAAAGTCGTAAACATGTTTTATTATAACACGTCTTTTGAAATATTTATCTCATATCAGAATAGCTATTTCGAAAAAAGTACGGGTTTTTTTAATTATCTAGAGTTTAAATTATCAAGCGGTTCCATTGCTGCTCTTTAGACTGTTCAGTCACCTTTTTTTAAGACAAAAAGGGGCTGAAATGCTGCAACAACAAATTTGAAACTTTGATTGTCGAGAGTTAGATGCCGATGAGTTATAATAACCTCGTGGTTTTTGTAAATAACAAGTTCGTTTTCGTTTGAATTACCAAGAGCAAAAGTTGTACGGATTTAGTTCGAAATATCAAGAGAAATTGTAGGGATCTCGGGAGAAGTTCGAATTATCGAGAGTCGATTGTATAGTAAATAACAAATGTTGCTACAAACCTTTGTTGAAACACCAATATTGTTTTTAATAAACAAAAATATTGTACAGATCATATTTCAATAAAACATACATGTTATGAAATATATTTTTTTTAAATGGCTGTAGCCGCGCAAATGAATATTTATAGACATGAGTTTATAAATTCATTCAAAAGAATAAATTATTTATAAATAAAAATATCATTTTTGATCTGGGAAATATTTTTATTTTTGAGAACGTGTGATATAAATACAAATTTAAATAAATATTATTTTTATATGCTTATAGTCTAAATTTATTTAAATGATTTATTTTTAGAAAATGCTAAGTTAACATATTAATAATACTATTTAATCAAAATCTGAAACAATAGCCTATTTAGAAAATAACTTCATATTAAGTACTTGAAACACATTAACCTTGCACAAGTTAAATAATTTTGCAAAATATATTCATATTTACAGCATGGTAGTTGCTATAACTTGAAAAGCACCCGGCACAAATTTATGAAAAATTCTTACAAGAAAATCCCATGTTCAAATTTGTATGATTTAAATTCCAATTTGCATATATTATCCAGAGCCTCGACCTTTTCACCTTTTGCAGTTGCCTTTGCTTAGTTCGAGAACCGGAAATCGGTTCACTTTATTACCACAAATTGATTGGATATCAGATATGATGAAGTATCATCCGCGGTGGAAATTTCTTCGCATTTTCCATATTTGATGAAGGTTTATGATGTTATAAATTCATGTTAGGCCAATGAATTTTTAAATAAAGATGAAAAATGAGTTTTACATATTTTTATAAATCGATTTGTGTAAAGAAACATTTATTTCTTATCAAATGTTTTGCAATACCCTTCCAAGTTTACAAAACTAAAGAGAATCTATGAACTGAAATAAAATAAAGAAATATGAATAAATAATAAGGAATAAAATCAATATAAAAATCTATACTTTGAAATCCAGTTAATGAATATTTTAATTGAGTACGTTCTTGTTATGTATTTAATGTACCTTTGTGTTATTAGGCTCATTTATTGATAACTTATTCACAAGTTTAATTTAACATGTTTGATTGCTTTGAATTACATTATCCAAATAACTGATGGTGAGTTTAAAAAACTAATAATTATATATCCAACAGTTCTGCACGTAATAAGTTGGAAATAAGTAATATCTTAAATTATACTATTATATTATGATACATTAATTAAAATTACAAGTTATATAAAAAATTGATATAAAAATATCATTTACTTGATTATTAGTGTCCTTATTCGTGTCTTTTGTAAATTATCAAGATTTAAAGTTTAGGTAGTTTTTCCAAGATGCAAGGAAATATGGTTAAATTAAAACAAAAATCTATTATCAATAGGTAACTGGACTGGATGAAAGATTTTTTTACTATACTGGTAAAAGGCCCTAAACGGTATGGATTGTTACTTTGTTTATAATAACTTTTGTGACGAAGAAAATAGTTATATTCTATATATTTTATTTACAATATAAAAGATCTTAACTATGTCAAAACGAAATACTGATTGCAATTAATAATTAATCGTGAATTAGAATACGAAACGGTCGTTTTTTTGTTATTATATAAAAGATGATAGCTGATAGATCTATTTTGAATTTGACAATGTGTTAGTTTTAGGACAGGAGATGTGCAACTTTCCTAATCAAAGCTACAATCCTCCGGACTGGAGTATTTCTAACTTCATTTGGTTCTAACACCTTAAGAGAAAGAACCTCCCTTCTAAGTCTGACCAAAGCCCCCCATTCGCACAAGATATGTATCGTAGACTCGGCCTTTTCTAAGCAAAACCTGCAGATAGCCTCATCTTAAAAAGTCATTTTATTCAAATGATATCTGACAGGATAGTGTCTTGTTAGAAAACTAACTAGTCTTTTAAATTCTGTCCTGCTTAACTTGAAAGTGTCTCTCGGGAGATAAGGGTTTATAAGTTTTTTGGATTTTCGGAGCCCCACGTGGTTGTCCCAGTACTGTTTCCGCAATAAAATCATCCAAGAACTAATTTCACACACTTTCCTATAGACCCGGCAGCCTATTCCTGTAAGTACATAATAATAACATCTAATTTGTATTATTCCTGTAAGTACATAATAATAACATCTAATTTGTACTAAATTTAAAATATATCTGAAATGGAAATTCTTAATTAATTACATTTTAATTTTATTATCCATACCAATTAAACAAATAATAGTACAATATTGTAAAATTATAAAATTCTCAGAGACATATGATTTTTTCATCATTATGTCTATTGTGACGGATGCGCAGATCCATTGACAGTTTTAGCGGCGACTTCTTTTCCGGCTTATTTCATCCTCGGTATTTCTCTTCAGGCCCCCTCGACTGGGAATGAGTCGAATAAGCATCTTTCATTTTTGCAAAGTGTAATTAGCGCTGATTGAATTGTAATACTTTAGTCTATTCTGAGCCGTAAATAAATTAACATCCAACTGTCCGTCGCGAGTTTAATTTACACGAACACACACACAGAACTTTTGACTGAGTTGATTAAACCCTTTTCAGAACCAATTAAGATTTCTCTTTCATCGGGATATGAGAAAATCGGCGACTGAAAAAGGTAACGTATTCCGGTGAAAATTCTTTCCCGTAAGTCTATATATATTTCAATTAAAAAAAACTAATGTCTTAAAAAATAGACATTCCTAATCCAATTTTAATTATTAAAAAATCAGTTATCAGAATTAACGTTCCACCCCATAATGGTTTTCTTGCCGTCCTTAGGGCATCATTCTGATGATGTCTCAATATGTGACTGTTGATCCCAAATAATTTGCAATTTCCAACTGCTATGGAGTCACGATGCTCTTCAGATTTGTTTAATCTTATTCAATTTTCCATGGCGAAAATCGCAATGTTTACAAGCAAAACGGATCCCGTAATTTTTTGTACGGAATGAATATCTAAAGTTTGCAATTTCTTGTCGATTTGAACACGTGCCCTGGATAACTCAAATGACCGTAATGTAATCGAATTGGAAGTGGTTCTGGCGACGACTATTGTTGTCCGAGAAAATGACCAGACATTCATCTCACAAGTTCGCAAAAGGGAAGGATGTGTAATGAATTAGGAGTTTGAATAAGTTTTGGAATTTGTTCAGAAAAACCGTTGGATAACTTTTTCTTGATTCTTTTCTTTGCATTATATATAATTTTCGTATAAGCAATCTTCTTTGATATTATAGTAAAAAGTGTATTTAAGATTACTCTTTGAGATCAGGTGAAACAAAAACTTAACATGGAGAAGATAGTCTTATGATTTTAAATAATAGTAAGAAAATTACCGAAATGATATTTAAAATTACAATAATTCTTAAGATTAAATAAAAAAAATCTAAAACTTTTGGTAGGGGATAATATTCAATATCCCGTAACTTTTATAGCTAAATTTTCTTCCTCAAATTCGAAACCACTTTCATCAGAACTGGGAAGCATTTTGCGTGTTTGAATGTTGAATTTTATGAATAAAATGTCTGTCATTGGGCAAATGCACTGTTTACGAGCCCCAAATACTCGTCCAATTCGTCACAGTTGAGAAACGAGTTCAAGCCCTTTCCATTACTACTATTTGTACAAAAGTTCTGCCACAAAAGGTTCTCTCTTCTTATATACCGCAATTTAATGTAATCAATTCTAAACCATGTCAACTGCTCACTTTGTTTGTTTGATTGAGCTTTCTTCAAGAGCATTGCAAACTCGTCATGCCTTTGTTGCACCATTTGAATTATTTAATATTTATTAACCCCCATTACCTTCCAGAAATTAATGCATGCATCGTATTTAGTTAACTTAATTAGATATTTATGCACGTAATTGAAATCTATTTGCATTTATCGTATTCTATTTATAGAACTTCAAGAGTGGGCAACTGTTGGACTAACAGTTATTAGGTCTTTTTATCAGAATACTATTTGAATAATTTCCAATAACTCTGATCTAATTTAAGAAACTAGGGTAAAGTTTTGACATTGAACAATTTCAAAGTAACCACTTTTATGTGTTCTTAATATTTACCTCATTCCTTTACTAATTTATTAAAATATATCATATGTAACTTTTTGGCCTTTTTTGTAACGAATGTTGCACAATTAATTGTTGAAATAAAGACATGCATATTATTTAAAGTTGACACTGAACTGGTAGAAATGATAAACATACACTTTTTAGCGAAAATTAAATTTAATTCCTAGAAAATAGAATATTTTAAATTGACATATGTCTGATTGTTAGAAACTGCTTATTCCAAATGTGTACTGCAAAGAAGAAAACGAATAAAATCGAAAATTGACAAAAAAAATAATTGCATGAATTTGATCTATGTTTATATATAATACAAGCTGGACCCGGTAAACGTCGTCTTGCCTTTTCATTATTTTTTTAGTTAACAGTATAAGTCTGTGGCGATTAAATTATTAAAGGAATAAACCGTTGTAGTAATAAATCCATCTCGGATTTCAATTAATATTTCTTATTCCAGGTTTCTCCAAAAAGATAAATGTACATATTATACCTTAAAATAGTGTAAAATTGATTAACAGTACCACTTTGAAATGAATCAAAACACTGTTGGTATGACGATAATTGAGTTTACAATCTTTTTTAATATTTAGAAAAGAAAACGACTACTTCTTGTGAACAAATCAAAATGAAATTTGTTTTTGAAAATATGACATTCTCCTGTTGCACACAAAATTTCTTTAATGTATGTTGAACCGAATACATTGAATTACTTAAAAGNGTATGACGTTAATTGAGTTTACAATCTTTTTCAATATTTAGAAAAGAAAACGACCACTTCTTGTGAACAAATCAAAATGAAATTTGTTTTTGAAAATATGACATTCTCCTGTTGCACACAAAATTTCTTTAATGTATGTTGAACCGAATACATTGAATTACTTAAAAGAATTTGATTAAGAGTAGCTTACCCTTAACATATAAAGTTGAGATTTTTTCTAAATTTATATTTTCAATTCCTGATCATAATGAACTTAGAGAAAAGATCTTTTTTTATATTAATCCGTAAAGTCGTTTCGGAAGAAATGTTCCTAATTTGTTAAAAGAATTTTATTAAGGATAGCTTACTCTTAATATGTAGAGGTGTGCTTTTCTGCTTGTGTATTTTCAAAGCCTAATCAAAAAAGAATTAAAAACAAAAAAAAATAAAAAAGATAGGGATGTAAACATTTAAGGGTAAACAATTAGAACTTCTCTTTCTGGTCGACCTTTTGTATATGTATTTTAATGTTTAATCTTAATCAAATCCAAAATGGCCCTTTAAAAAATAAAAAAATAATAGGAGTGACCCACCCTTGATATTATAGGGTATAATTTGAAGCACAATATTAAGACAAATCTTTCCAAGGTGCCCAGAGATTTTCTTTAAAATCAGTTACAACGCTTCAGAGGAGTTCGGCTTAAAACATTGTATTGTGAGAAAATAATTTATTAGGAGTAGCTACCCCTTAACAATTAAAAATTGAAATAATGACATGACATTTTTATACTTCTTTAAAAATTTCACTGTTTTAAATACTTTTGTTAGGGGTAGCTTACCCTTAACACGTATGGGTATGATTTTTTTTGCATATATACTTTATAGTGCTTAATCATAATTCCGAGAACGGATGACTCGAACACTGTGACAAGAGGATATTATATATAAGATAATTAACTAATGCTTTTAAACAGTTTCTAGCACACATAACTCATCAGTAGTATCTGAAATATAAAATAAAACTTCTTTTGAGTGGTTTTTTGTTACTTTGAACCTGGAAAAGAGATCATGATGTTTTTGGTAACGTTATATTTTAAATTTAAAAGGCTGATTGTTCACAATACTTGTTGTAGATAGAAAAAACAATTTCATTCATTGCTACAGAAGTTAGGCATTAGAATTAAGGCTAGTTGCAGAAATAAGTTTTGCTTTCATTCCAGCGTGTACTTAGGGAATTAACGGTAAGGAACTTGTCGTGTATGCTTTTATTTCAGGACATTAGTTATCAATTAAAAATAAGTAAAACAGGCTGTCAATAAATAAACTCTTTATAGAATCATTTGTTAATTGTGCTATTCACACCATACAAAATAATGACTTTGATTACATAAACCCAATAGGTTAGACCTAGACCGGTACGGTTGTTGTGTCGTCGTAGGAGAAAAACAGGTTGGATGGACTGGGTCTGCTTGGAGTTGGCACTAAAGCGGCACTTAAAATGAATTTGTAGCGACGGACGAGGGAGGCAATCCTAATGACATCCAATAAATTAATACTGGTGCCATTGCTATGAAATATGAAGGAATACTTAAAGAATGTGTATGAAAATTTTAATGAAACAAGATTCCAGCAACTGAATTATTAGAAAAATATTGTCGCCGTAATGGTTGAGCCGCAGAAAAATCAATATGGCACGCATATTATGAACAGATTTTTGGACAACGTTGAAACCCACAGAACTTTATTGTTTCTACCAACTCAAATATAACAAAATTAGGCTCATTAGAGCTCATTAGGCTCTCATTATAAGTTTCTTCTATCTCAGGGGTTCTCAAACTGTGCGCCGCGGCGCCCTGGAAACGTATTTAAGGGCGCCGCAAGTCTTTTCGCCATCCAACTTATGCCTAAGAACTACGTGGTTTTTTTTCACTGGAAATTTCAAAATTCAAACAAAATTTAATACGTATTTTTACCTAAGCCTCAGCGCCTAGCAATGTACAAGTTAATAATTTAAGTTGCAATTCAGGGTGTCAAATTTAAAAAAAACCTCATAANGGTTCTCAAACTGTGCGCCGCGGCGCCCTGGAAACGTATTTAAGGGCGCCGCAAGTCTTTTCGCCATCCAACTTATGCCTAAGAACTACGTGGTTTTTTTTCACTGGAAATTTCAAAATTCAAACAAAATTTAATACGTATTTTTACCTAAGCCTCAGCGCCTAGCAATGTACAAGTTAATAATTTAAGTTGCAATTCAGGGTGTCAAATTTAAAAAAAACCTCATAACATTTCAGAAGAGCCTATTCTATCGGCTGCTCTCGGCATGTCGATTATTATAATGGCAGAAGAAACGATTAAAAACAAAGATTTTAGTACGATTTTAGCTGGAAATATTATTGTCGAAAAGCTATTATTTTGCAAATGCATTACCGAAAGCCCAAGATATATTTGTGGTTCTTGACAAATTTATTTTAAAAAAACAGTTTTGATTTCAAAGTGTGCTGGTATATATGCTGATGGTGCTCGATCTATGCCTGGCCGGTATGGGGAATACAAGTACATATTCGTGAAACCCAACGAATGCTGTGTGGACTGGACTCATTGTATCATAGGGAAGCTCTTGCATCAAAATCAATGAACTCTGAATTGAACTAAGTTCTGGAATATGTTATTGGTGCACTACTTCATAAAACTAAGCTTCACTTTTTGAAAATTATGCATAAATATAGAAACAGAATATACGACCCTACTGTTCACTGGAATTCACAATGGGTCTCATGTAAAAATTTCTAATTTCGTGCGAATTCTGGTTTTGACAAAAGCTAATAGCTTTTTACAAAACAACGAATGGTCTTCGGTTGAAATTGATTATCTCGAAAAAAAAGCGTGGATCCATGATCCTTTCAGGCACAAGTTCAACCCAGGAGTCACAGTACATTTCCGATTTGATGGAGTTTTGGTTATCGATTAAAAAATAGTAACCATATTTATCTTCAAAAACTTGAAGTGTTGTAGCTATAATTAAAAAAATTCACTCAATGATCAATTTGGTGCCAAAAATGGGAGTAGCAGTCTTTAAAAAATTGTACCTAGAGCACCAAGTTCCTTCACATTAATTTAACTCTGTCGTTACCATGTAATACTTTTTGATCCGATATACCGATATACTGATATACATGTATGAAATGCCGTTTTTTATTAAAATAAAAAAACATTAAATTTTGTGGAAAAAGAAAAAATCATTTATTCAAAATATTTGTGGATCCCGCGCCAGTTTTTCACACTTTCAACGTATGATTTTTTACGTTTACGATTCACAAAAAAGATCCATTTTTCATCGCCAGTAACGATACGATACAAAAATGACTTCCTTTTGTATCGTGAAACCAAAATTTCGCAAGTGTTTTTGCGCCTCTTCATCAGCCTCTCGTTCAACTCATGTGGCACCCATCCGACTTTCTGAATCTTTCCCATCTCTCGCAAGGTATTGGAAACTGCTTGTTGACTTACTTCCAACTGCTCTGCGAGTTGTTTTTGCGTTTGAGCATCGTCTTCATCCCATAATGCTTGCAGTTCGGCGTTTTCGTATCTTTTTGGTGGTTTTCCGTGCTCTTTGTCGTCGACGTCAAAAACACCACTTTTGAAGCGTTGAAACCACCGTTAACACGTTTTCACAGTTGGTACTTGTTCGCCAAAGGCTTCAACAAGCATTCTGTGCGATTCCGCAGCTGTCGATAAATATTTAGGTTTGCGAAACATCTATATGTTCGAACCGACATTTCATACTTGTACACCTGGTACACCGAACTTAACTTCTCTTATTATTAGTACCTATTTTTTCAATAGAACCTTTATCATGGGCGCCATGACAAAATTTTATCTTGTCAAGGGCGCTGCAGACCTCAAAAGAATGGAAACCCCTGTTCTATCTGATATTTTAAAAGAGAATTCGTTATGTCTTCATGATAGTCAAATTTCGATGTGGGTAAGACGCGACAAAGGTTCGCAGTTGCTGAATTTGTAAGGACAAAACCTTGTTATACATTAAAGACACGTGCTGCACAGACCAAAGATCGGTGATATAACTTCACAATGAGAACGGATCAGGAGAGCAGTGGATGAAAATAGTGATTCATAAGTGCAATCTAAGATATGACTAATTTGATAATATAAGATGTATTGATAAATTGAAGGGCTAATAAATAAATTATTATTAAAACTACTTATAATAATTTTTTAATTAAGTTGTATTAAGATTTTTTAAATCTTTTTAAATATGTTTTATTGTATGCTTTAAAAACTATAAAATAAATATCGGTGTTTTTTAAATTAAGTTAAATTGAAAATACTACTAAAATGAAAGTAAATACTAAAAGTTAGTACCTTAAATGAATTGTATTTAGGAATTCCATTTAATTTTACATTACACTCTGATAATGTGATCCGAAGATGCTTGTCTATGTGACACAAATAATTTTTGATCAAATCCTGATTCATCAAAACAATAATATTTTGCTACTTTAAAAATTATTAAACAGATCATTTTATTGTCAGTTCAAGTACATGAGTACATATTTATGGGCTATAAAACGTTTTGACTAGACTAGACACCATAAAATAAAAACTATCGTCTCGATATCATTTTATGAGTGGTCATTTTAGGGTTATAATTGGTCATAATCTGCTACTGAAAAGCTCATAAACTCCATAAACCCTTTTATTATGAAACTTATTCAATTTTGATTCAGATTTTTTATGAGATTGCAACAAGTAATCTTTTACACTTAACTTGAAGTATTTGCTCAGTACTTGATAATTTAAAAAATAATGTAGGTACTATTTAATTTTTTATGTTCAATGATTTTTTTTTGTATTTGAACAGATTGAAATAACTGCTCTAGGCATTTTTATAAAAGTATATTTCGGTTATAATTATACATAATCGTAAATAACATGTAATATAAATAAAACGTGAAACTCTGATAATAGCATACCTGCAAACGGTATAATTATCAATTAGTTCCGGATGAATAACCAATCAGAAAAGGCTCCTGGGCAGAAATTTAATGCCGGTAAATTACTTTTCTTATTTTTCCGTTTCTCATCTTCTTTCACGATTATAAACGTTCCGTAGTTTTGGAAATAATACACAGATATAGAAACCAATAATTTGATGGCATTAGAAAAAAAACGGAAAAAATCGTAAAAATTCACTTTAATCAATTAATAATTAGTTGATATGAAACATAATATCTAAAGAGAACTTAAACACAATTTTTTAAATTGTAAATTATTAGAAAATGTTTATAAACTAAGGTTAATTTTATATTTTTTTTCTTTGTTAAAATATATTGTGACACGAGTAATTTTGGCGTGTTTCTTATTAGTTATTATTATTAGTTTTTGTATGATTAGCAAATAGAAGATGAATAAATTGATTAAAAATCATTTCATATCAGAGAAAAATATACTTAATATTTTGAATACAGAATTATTTCTATTTGCTATATACATTGAAGCTTTAATTTATTAAAAATATTTTCTAAAATTTAATTCTTCGTTAATATTATAGTTTTCTTTTAGACGCTGCTCCTTTCGGAGCATAGGGCACTAATTGCTGTTTCTTTGATAGCGTGACAAGAACGATCATGTTACCAGCATAGTGCACTGCCGAACTAGAGGTTCATCTAACTAGGTTTATTGGCGACACTGTTGACTCTACTCATAGAGTTTCAAAACCTTCCATCTTATACCAATGTACACTGGTCTCCTATAGTCCTTTAATCCCACTCGGTTTGACACTCTATCGTCAGCTATCTTACTAGGTTTAGTAGTGCCACCGACCGTATACAAGAATAGAATAAAGAATTGAGAAGAAGATGTAACAGATAATTAGTTTTTTTTATATTTGCTATCCCTCGACACCAAATATGGTATGTTATGGTACACGTATGTTATTATTATTATTATGGTATGATAAGCAAAGAGTTTTACAATTGTACATCAAGGTCGTTTAACCACTTATTAGCTTCTGGGCAGCATTTATGAATGACATCTAATCCGTCAGGGAACCTCCTCTCAGGACAATCGTTTAATATGTGCGCGATGGTTTGCTCATGGGCTCCACAACTGCATGACGCGTCCGACTTGTAACCCCACTTATGAAGCAGGTGGTTGCAGCCACCTTGACCCGTTCTGATTCTATTTAAGATGGTCCATGATTTTCTTGGTAAATTAAATCCGGGGACTTCCTCTGATGGGTCAGAGATGGTTTCGCCGTTGAAAGGACGATTATGTTTCCATAACTGTCTCCATTGTTCTACATCGTCGAAATCAGGATCCAAATTATAGAATATGGATTTCCGGGATTTTAATCGAACGCTGGGTGGAAAACCAAAGATTTTACTCTAATTGCAACAAGATGTATATTATTAAGAGGTATTTATTACTCATAACTGGTTAATTTAGATAGAATTTAATTATTTATATATTGAAGAAGAATTTTTGAGATTATTTGAGTTTGGCGCGAAAGGCTGACAGATATGCGAGACAGAGATATCTGGGAAATGACATGGATGAAGTGGGCGCGGCTTTGATTGATAATAATGGCTGTAGTTGAAAAAAAGACAATACAGATTTAAATACGAAAAACCTGTGTTTATAATATTTTTATGCATTTTTGTTACTTAAAATTGACATTCAAATTTGCTGTGTCAAATTCGTTATTATAGCATACGTAAAAAGGATTCTTTAAAGCACTAGTGAATTTTTATTATTATTAAATTGTGACCTCCGTAAACATTATCTAATTATCAGGTATTGTAGATAATTGTTGATTTTATATAATAGATTTTGTCAATTGTTACAGAAATGTAATCAATCAATTGTGAAATAATGTATAATATCATAATCACTATTGGGGAATCACATAAAAAGTTTTTAGTAATTTTGTATCCCATCAGTTTTCAAACTGCCTGTTAAATAAATTACTTACTGAATTTAATTTAAACTTTGTCCAAACACACATTTCAGAAATCAATATATGTAAAATATCTCATTTAGGGTTACTGAAAACCACTTTATTGAATGGCTTGACATTATCGATTAGCCGGAATTTGGTTGCCAAAATCAGATCGAGCATGTTGTTCGCATTTAGTCAGAGCATCAAGTGGATCTAATTTGAGCAGAAAGGGTTTGCGAAGAGACGTCGACGACAACGACACGGATGGTCTGACTGGAGGCAATAAATATTCGCATATGAATCGACACGAGTCCGGATAATTGATTGCCACGGTGATACAAAGCCTCAGCACTGGAGCTTAATGTATCAATTATGGGTTTAACCGTAGCAAAATACGAGAACTTGTATCACTGATGTGGGGAGAACGGGAGAGAAAGAAGGTGGCACGAGGCGGTGCATGGTTGTGCAATACAAGATATAAATCAAATGCCTTGGAATCTAATTGCATGGTTTCGATTTCTAATTACATTGATGTTCATTTATAATAATAATAGAGCTGTGCTCTGTCATGAACACGGTTCGTTCTCCGCTTTTTCCCCATAAATTAAAAATTAATTAATGCCATGCTTTTAGAATTACCTACCCCAAGTGTCAAGCAGAGACAATTCAAACAGGTTTATAGTACCTGTGCTGATAATAAAATTCATTAATTCTATATTTAAAAAAAAATTTAAATTGTTTCTGTTCGTTACTTTTTGATTTAATTTTTTTTTCTATTTTTGGAAGAAAGGAATTCAATTTCTCGTGTTTTCCTTAATTTTTGCAACATTTTTATTCTACGATGATTTCGAAATTTGAATAAAAGCGCAGATTTAACGGAATGTATAGTCCGTAAATACTTAATATGTTAAATAATTAAGTAGTATTATTTATTTATTTCGCTGAATATTTTTTCAATTCTTATAAATTTAAAATTTTTTTTTTTAAATTTAAGGTTATATTAAGTAATTTATTATAATTCATAAAATATTATACTTATACAATTCGGTTTTCAATTAATAAAAATCATTTGCTTTGCAGAATAATTAATAATTTGGTGATTAGCAAAAATTAAAAATATTATAATATATATTTGGCTGTTTTGAATAAATTTCATTACCAGGATAAAATTACCGTTGCTGCCATATCTTAACGCTTCATTTAATGGTTCTCTCATTAAATTATAAAATTGTATATTCTTACTTTCCTTCTAGTCCAACACTGATTTAAAAGAAAACAATATATTAATATAAAATTAAG
>JXOV01010466.1:2163-14261 GCA_001014945.1 Clogmia albipunctata | reverse complement strand
TATAAAATGACACATTCGGCTTTCTAGTACTACGAGTCTCCGCATGTTTTGANAAAACATGTGAGCAATTTTCTAAATCTTTTGGAATATAAAATGACACATTCGGCTTTCTAGTACCGACTGGCACGAGTCTCCGCATGTTTTGTCTCAAATCGGTCAAAAGTTCATCTGGTTTAGTTATAATTTCCTCGGACATGGAAAAGAAATCTGCTGGGAGTTTCAGTGTTTGTCCGTAAACTAATTCTGCAGGTGAAACTCCTAAATCTGATTTTACACAAGTACGTAAAGATAATAAAATTAACGGAAGGCGTTTTGACCAATCATTTGGATTCGGTTGTGCTTTTATTGATACTTTTAATTGCCTATGCCATCTTTCAATCATACCGTTTCCTTGAGGATGGTATGGCGTGGTTCGAATTCTACAAATACCCATTATTTTTGTTAATTCCTCAAATAATCTTGATTCGAACTGTCTCCCCTGATCTGTAGTTATTTTATCTGGGACTCCAAATCTAGAAATATATTGTTCTACAAAAACTGAAGCAACAAAAATAATGGTGTTCTGTGGTCTTGTCTCTAAATTTTAAAAAGCTATAATTTTTAATTTAATTTGATTTTTTTTATTAAATACATATTTAAAATTAAAGATTTTCTTAAATGTTGGTTCTGATTTAAATTATCAGTTCTATCACGAGAATATTAGTGACTCTTGTTCTTACTTTCACATTTCGAATAAATAAGCGAATGAAACAAAAATGTTGTAAAAAACTGGTTGGAAAACCACATAATCGTATCTCCACTCATTTCATTCGTATTCTAGAATTTTACTCGTGTTTAATTATGGTCTATTTTTCCCACACGGTGTGTGTTACAAAAAATTTATGATTCATTGTAACTAAATATATATTTATTTAATTAAATTTACAATTTCATAAATTCAATTCTGCTCTTCTTCCGCTCACTCTGTTTCGGCTCCGTCTGGATTTGTTTCCATTCGTTCCTATATATCTGACAATTCTTCATCCATCCACATCTCATCTTCCTCTCGTCGACAGTCAATTAGAATACTCTCACAGGTTCTTTTAAGGACTACTATGGGTTATTTAATTTTAAGTTATTAAAAATATCCAAAGTAGGGCTAATTAAAAATTTAGATTTCTGAAGGTTAAGTAAAGTATTACTTGATATAAAAAATTTAAAAACTATAACAATAAAAAAAATACAATTTAAAGCTACCCACTAAAATTGCAAAAAAGTGATTAGAAGAACTGTGTATTTTTATTCAATATTATTATCAATTAACAGTATTAAAAGCAGCTTTCGCAATTTGAAAAGTGAGACAAATGAAATATTATAGAGTTGCAAACAACCTGTTTATTAAAGGATTGTGAAGAGAATATCAATTTTGGTAAATTGATTGTGTTAACCAAAGTGGAAAAAAATAATAATGTGGACAACAGGCCAAACTAGTCCACGGAATTATTTTAACTAATTTCACTCTGCTATTTGTCCTTGTCTTTGGATTAAAAATATCCCGTTAAGTGCAAAAGTTGGAAAGTAAAAAACAACAGGAAGTACCAAAAACAGAGCATCAAAGACAGACAGTATGAGTTGGAAGGAATGGTATAAGTACTTACCTCCCGGAACTGACCTTACTGGTGACCAACTTGCTTTAGGTCGGTTGGCGAAAGTGTGTGCCGATCTGAGATTTATACGTGGCGAGAACACTCCACCGGAGTCATCTGAAGAAGATGTGGATCCTGAAGAGGATTGGTACAGTAACTCGTCGATAGATTGGAGTGAAGCGTATGAAAGTTTTGTTGAATTTTCGGACGAGGACGAGAGCATGGATGATGATGGGAACAAGGATGATGAAGAGGACAACGGTATGAACGAGGATGACCCCAGTGATACGGAGGAACCTGCAGAGGAAGAACCACTTATTGAGCCGTAGAGAGGTACTTCTGGCGCCAATACAGAAGAAAATAGTGACGAGACAATTTTTTGGTCGAAAAGAGAAGAAGAATAATCTGCATTTCATTTCAAGTTCGTACCTGTGCCTACAAAAAGAATAATTATAATCCTACAACTACCAAAACACCCGATTTAAGTGTTAAATTTTAAATACTAATAATTTAATCCATTTATAATAAACAACAAAATAAGACTAAAACACGATTTTCATTTAATTAAGTTCTATTTATTTACAAAACTGTGGTTATTTTAGTTGAAAAAGGATAATCAGCTCTAAGTTTATACAAAAAAATGATCACCGTCCCCGCATAATAATTTTGTTTTTTTTATATAATAAAACAAACTACAAATTTACATTGGGAGAAATTCGTTGTTTTTGCAACAAACAGTTGTGGGTGATGATGGAGACAAATGGCAATTGACAATCTACCTATTTACACTGCCAAATGATAAGACAGGATGGGAAATCGAATTGATCTAAACTCTAAAAGCTTGCTATGTTTTTCTTTCAAACGGTTCTATTGTCTACTATGATTATATAATAAGTTCTAATAGGATAGAGTTTCGGTTTGTGAGATGAGAGAACATGTTTTCTTCTTCTTCAAATAGGCAAATTCCATTGAAACTGTGAGCAATGAAATCTACGTTTTATCTATATAAATAAATACGAGTTTATTTCCTCTTTTGAAATACACATTAGGATAGTTTTCTTTTTTATACAGACACATTTTTTTTAGAATTATATAAAAAGTCTAACAGATATATATTCATAGAGTCTAAAATCAGAAAATTAGCCGTAAATCACTTTGTAAATCCACCTTTGTTTTTAGCACAAATAAAAACAAACAGTAGATAGAACCCTTTTCGCTATATACCTATACCAAATTACAACCCGATGAACCAACAACGTTTCATCATTTCTATTGAAAATATTCTCCAAAATTGTCAACCGTTGCTTATAAATATTATAATTATACGCCTATTAGGTTATTGTATCTCGTATCTTATTGGAGCGCTTCGTGGGGCCTCTCTCCTTCTCCCTATCTATCTCTCTCTCTGTCCAATTGCCTGCCCTCCTTAATAATAACTAATGATTCCTTGAGGTGTTGACATGGTTTCAAATCATAGTCTTCAGGTTCACAGCGGAAAATTATCATCATCATCAGTTTTCTAAAAGCTAGACCGAAAAACCCAAGAATTAATTTGACTTCAGCAGCTTGTCCATCTCCTTGAGGGCAAACGCCTCAAAATATGGCCACTGGCGTATCACAAAAATCGAAACCAAAATGAAAAAGAGGGTGGTCAGCACCCGGATCCGCGTCTTCAGGAATGGCATGATGATTCCAGCCGCGGTCGCCACCAGCAGAAGCACAACCTGCAGCACGGTCAGCACGACGTTGATCAGCTTCACGACGAGAGCGCGGGCGTTCGAATTGTCTATTCCCTCCACCGTCACGTACTGCTGCTGGGACAGGTGCTCCATTTTCGTTATCTGTGCGCGATAGAACAATCACCGAAAATCAGTATCTATTACTATATAGACAGTGCAATTTACAACTACTCTTATTTACTGCACACTCTCATTAAATCAGAAAAATGCTATAAATTAGGGCGAATTGCTGTGAATATTGATAAAAATTATTTTATATTGCGATGATAAAAACTGATTTTATTATATAAGGTTTTCCAAAAACCGATTTCATTTTGATATTGAAAAAAAAACTAGTTTTTAACAGAAATTATTTATGAAAATGACACTTCTTCTACGACTCTACAACCGTTACCGGCTTGGTTCTAAACAATTGGTTTTACGTTTTCAAAAAAGACCTATCTATTTATTTGCCAATCTTTCGCAATTGATAATTGAATATATTGTTTTACGAATCATTATTTGTAGTGATGTCAAATTTCGATACTTTTAAGTTTAAACGATTACTGATTACTTTTTGTAAAGTATCGAATCTTAATTATTCGATATTGATACTTTTTCAAAACACTTTTTCTATGTAATTTAATCATAGATTTCTCGAAAAGCATTTGGAAAAAGCATCAACATCGAATAATTAAAATTCGATACTTTAAAAAAAGTAATCAGTAATTATTGATATCGATATTTGGCATCACTAATTATCTGTTATGATGTGATTANATTAGCACCATGAGCTGATGATTCTATATAGAGCCTATTATATATTGACAGGGTTTTGCCACCGAAACAGAACACACATTCTTCGAAGAGGAGCATCCCTTTCATAACTTTCATCTGTATTCGTTCATTGAACAGCAGCAAATTACTAGTATTAGAAAGATCTGGTTTATCTTTTCAATTCTGTGCACTCCAACCAAACTTTGAAAACCCGTCTAAATTCAAACAAATAATGTTAACGACACTAGTTGTTCGAATGTTGAGCCGGAGATATTTTTTTTTAAATTTATTTCAACAAATAAGAATCACAAATTCTTATTATATGTTGATAATGGCAAATGGATTTTGAAAATAAAAAACCACTACTTTTACTGGAATTTGCCACCATCATCCAGTTAGTCCGAAACTGTTTACATTTGCAGCATTTTATCTTTTCCCAATTTTGATATAAAAAGTACTTGTTTTCATTAATTTATGCTTCAATAAAAAGTGAAACTTTTCTAAATGAAACATAATAATCATCACGGCTTGAAATATTGAATGAATACAGGCATGGAAAATGTACTATAGAAATGAAAAGATACAACTCCATTCACAAATACATCTTATCATTCGACTTCTTCTTGTTCTAGTCTGAAGAATGAAACATCAAAATGTTTCATTAAATGTAATGTTTCTATTTTTTAAAACTACAAAAAGCCCCCAGAGTATTAAAGTTATGTTTCAATGTTTCCCATATAAATATTTAATTAGTTTTTGTGCTATTTTACAAATGGAAATTTGGAAAATAACATTCGTTTCTTGACGTTTAAGCTATTCGTATCGTCGACTTCGTCTCCTAGCGGAAACAGCCTTCCTTCTTGAAAACCGAAACTTAAAGCGTCTTGAAAGGAAAATAACTATTTCGTGAAATTTTTTGAAAATCAAATAGCAACATTTTCGGTTCTGTCGTCGACAAAACCTTCGATGTCATTAGTTTCTATTTAATTCTAAAGAAATATGTTAAAACCAAATAATTTACATCACAAGATTTCGGTTACAAATTGTGATCGCAACTACAAAAAATGTTTTAATTTTGGGAATTTCCAATACAATATTTTTAATACTTTTGAAGAAAATTTTTAACAACTGCAATGCCTAAACTTTCAATGGCCTACCTTCCATTCCTAACAAATTATATGAACTTGAAATAAAAATAAATTAAACATAGCCGAATACTTACTCTAGTCTGGCAATTTTCGAGCACCTCGTGGACATCCCTCAGTCTTTCATCGCTTTGATATTGGACCTTCTCCTCCATGTCGGCCATTGTCTGCTTCAGATTCTCGATTTCATTCTGGTGCAGCTCCGTCAGATCGTTGATCTGCTCCTCGAGCCTCTCCGCCCGATACCTTTCGCTCTCCAGCGCCAGAGCCAGGTCCGCCACCTCCTTCTGCAGCGTCTCGAACCGGTCCAGCTTAGTCCTCAACTTGTCGCAGTCTTCTCGTCTCTCTTGCAGTTCCGTAATGATCGTCTTCAGCACCAGGGCCGTGGCCCCACTGCTGCCTCCTCCAGCAGCCGTTCCTCCCACCCCGGACGAACTGTGATTCTTACCCGATCTGCAAAGTAATTTTCAATAACACAATTAATTCGATTCATACAACTATTGGACTTTCCCACTTGAAACTTTACACTTACGGTCAGAAGATTTCGATCTTTCAGATTAATAAGATAATTATTTAAACAATAAAGCTGATAAGTTAAGCGTTATTAAGCATTACATGCGTATTAAAGTATTATTAACATTGACTGTTATAAATATATAATAAGAAGAAGAAATGACGTGGGCCTATGCGAAAAGCTTAAACCATTTATAAAAAAGTCCCATTGCATACAGGCACAGCACTTTTTGAGGCAGAAAATCCTTAGTTGATATTTTGGAGTTATTCGCCTTTTTGTTATTAAATATATTTTATGCATTTTTGTAGCTTAAAATTGATATTATTATTACTCAAATCTGTTTTGTCAAAGCCGTTATTATATCAAAAGTGCTTTAAAGATTTCTTTAAAGCACGTGGGCTTTTTCTTTATTATTAAAGTGTGACTTCCGTAAAAGAAATCCATTAAATTTATATGGTCGTCAGTTTTAAAGGGCGAGGCTAACCTGTAATTGGCCAGTATTAACGATTTTATTTTGAATATTATTGGAATACCACCTATTGGAAATTTTTGAACTACGCCTCGCAGCTATGAGTAAGAAAGAGATGCAAAATATTCGGCTATGAGTAAGAGAGGGATGCAAAACATTTCAAATTTTTAAATCAGAGCTTAACGAATTTTTTAATTAAACAATAATTTTTTTGTGTAAATTTATTTTAAAAATGCATAAAATTTTGTATACAACACGGTCGATAAGCATAATTAAACACTCGGGCTTTCTTTACACTCGCTACGCTCGTGACTTAAACCAACGCTTGTGTTTAATAATGCCCTATCTTATTGATCTTGTTGTATAAATAACTATTAGTAATAAAAAATATGTGAAATAAATCTTTTCAAAACAAAATAGCAGAAACCATTATTTACTTCGACCTAACAAATGAAAATATATTTATTATTTTTAAATTTCTTGAATTAAAATTTGTTGCCTATTTTATTGTGACATGGAACATTTGTTTGCTTTATTTTATTGTATACTTAATTTACATTTAAAGTAATATCAAGCAATTCCTATAGTTTNAGTTTCGTAATGTTTCACTTTATGGCACTCAGTGAAAATTTTGAATTTTTATTTCACTAGTGAAAAAAATGTCATAAACTATCCAACAAATTGGTCTCAAAGTCAGAATTTGATCGCCATTGTTGCCCTTAAACTACATAATATTGGTCTCTGATTTCATTTGAAACATTTGTGAAACATGTCAATTTTTTAATTTTCCTTGTAAATAATGAAATTTAATGTGAAATTATAAAAATGCAAAAAAAATTGTAAAAAGTGCAAAAAAACGTTATGTCCTGCTCGGGTGTAAAGTCAACTGCTTTTTAACGAGTGAAACGAGTGTGATACTTTCGAGTCGAAGGCGAGTGTTTCATCGTTTTCGAGTTAAAAAAACAGGACAAATAACTATTAAAGGTGATGTAAGGATTATCAGCCTCTAAAAGGTGTATTGTATACACCTGAATGTCCCAAATTTAAATGAACTATAGGATTCTAAAATGAGCAGATAAAAATACGAAACTGAATGGTTATTATACATATTTATTTATAGAGATGGACATCAGGAACTTTCTCGTTTAGTCAAAGAAAAGCTTAGAATTAATTGATTCAAAATTGCTGAAAGTTTTGTATTGATCTTCTTTAACAATCAAGAGCACACAAGATGGAAAGACTTAAATTAAGTTTCATGTGGGACAACGACCTAATTCATCTTCTCTAACTCACCCCGCTGGCAAACTGTCGCTCGTCACACTGCTGCACTCGCTGTCATTTTCGCTGTTAAACTTCCCGTTGGCGCCGCCACTGCCCGTGCTCGTCGCCCCTCCGCCCGCGTTCGGCGTCGACGTCCCCGCCTCAGTGCCACCGCTCAGGTTCAGCGCATTCAGCTCGGGATCTGTGTACCATTCTTTTGAATTAAATGTCTCTCGTTACTAATTAGTGAACACAACACCGATATAGAGAAATGAAACAGAAGAAATTAAGAAGAAAAACGAACAGAACAGGCGGCAGAGTCCAGTCAAGCGCGGACCAAACAAGCATTCTTATGCAACAATACCGGTGGTGATCAGTGGAGAAGCAGATGCGAACAAAAGAAAGAAACACAAACTTAAGCGTTATCAAATGCTTTGCAAAATATTTACAACATCAAAAAACATTTAAAAGAGATTTCAATTTCATTTCCATTTAAAAACTGTAACGATTTATAGCGATTATAATTTGATTGTTTTTTAATAGTTATTTATACAACAAGGTCGATAAGATAAATCATCACCACGAGCGCAGCGAGTGCCTTAAAGAAGACCCGAGTGTTTAATAATGCTTATCGACCGTGGTTTTAACAAAATTTTATGCATTTTTAAATAAATTAACATAGATATCTTAAAAGTTCTTCAAATTTCTGTAAAAATACATGGTGGCCTCTATGATAACCCACAAGTAAACGTAGTTAATGATATCTCCGATAGGTGGCTTATTTTTTTTAAAAACCATCCATTTACACTAACAAAACACAGTTAAACCACGCTAACAAAAGTGGCGTACATATAAAATTGATGGGTTTCTTTCACTGAGATCACACTTTAATAATAAAGAAAAAGCACTTGTGCTATAATAACGACTTTGACAGAGCAAATTTGAATGTCATAATATCAATTTTAAGCAAACAAAAATGCATACAATAATTAACAACTAATTAATATTAAATGAAGAACGTAGATTTAAAAATTAAACTAAATTGCAAAATTTGTAATATATAATGCGCTCTTTATATACATTTGATAGTACATAATCAGTCTGAAATATAATAAAATTACATATTCAATCAAACAATTTAATTTATTTTAGCATTAATTTTAAAAAAGAATATCATTTCAATTAAATTTATTCAGAGTGGAATAATAAATTGATATGCGTAGGAATATTCATTTAAAATTGATTTAACTTAATAAATTATTTATTATTAAATGGAGAATGTAAATTTTAAGATTTAATCAAAATTTCAATAATTATATTTGTAATATAAATAACATTAAACATTTTAAATGTTGAAAATCAAATCGTTTAAAACGGTAAATTAAACACCAAAAAGAAACGGCACATTGTGAAAACCATGCTTTTAAATTGAAGTATTCGAGAATTGGAAATCGTGTTGGTTGTAAAACGACAATTAAGAGGCCAATAATCGGACACTTACTGGACGATAGCTGGTTGATGTTGTCCGCGCTGCCAAACTTATTTTTGATCAGATGAGCAAATTCACGAGGTTTGGACATAACTGAGCCGCCCAAACCAGTGATTCCGTCTCTGATATTGCCCCCAACGTTCCTAAAAGGGATCCAAAGTTAATTTCAGGGGAAAATTTCAACTGAAAACAAATACAACTTACTTTAACCCTTGTCCAACATCCCTTAAAACTTCTCTAGGCTGTCTATGTCCCTGCTGCAATGTGTTGTACTGCATATCTTTCACTCGTTTACTATACGATTCCAACTTCTTCTGCAGCTGGGAAATTGTATGAGCACTTTTTTGGTTTTTCTTCTCAAACACGGCCTTGATCCTCTGCAGCTGTTGCTTGTCTGCATTAGCTGCCAATTTCAGGTACTCGTTGACATTGTCTGTATATAAAAAAATCGAAATAAGTTTAAAATTAAATACTTATTTATACAATTTTGTATAGTAATAGTGTCATTATAGTAGTCAACGCTTACTCTACAATGTGTACTATTTTATTGATCTGTTGAATAATATATTATTTATTACTAACACAAAGAAATTTGTATATTTATTCTTCATTATTCAACCGCAAAATTTTGAACTATACTTAGTAGCCTAAGAATGAAAATCTATTTTGATATTTTTCATGCGTCTATAATAAAGTAGACTATTAATTATTAATCAATTTAAAGTTTTTCACATTAAATGACAAAAAGTAAAGTTCTTGCTAAATGTTGATTATGGCTTTTGAATGTGGTTTAAATAATGAGTGCTATCACGGGCATATCAGTGATACAGTGTATGAAAAATAGCTTATAATNTGTTATTTAAAGTTATTTAAACAACTTGTGGGAAAAATGAACCATAATTAAACTCGAGTGCTTAATTATGTGTTTTTCCAACCAGTTTTTTACAAGATTTTATACAATTCTCATAATTATAAGCTATTTTTCATACACTGTATCACTGATATGCCCGTGATACAGTGTATGAAAAATAGCTTATAATTATGAGAATTGTATAAAATCTTGTAAAAAACTGGTTGGAAAAACACATAATTAAGCACTCGAGTTTAATTATGGTTCATTTTTCCCACAAGTTGTTTAAATAACTTTAAATAACATAGTTCCTGATTTAAATGAAAACCTACTTCAAAGAAAAATATTGAAATTGTTGTGAATAAACTGATTTGATTAGGATTTTTAATAGAAACTGATTAATAAATTATGAATTGCAAAAAATTAATTACAATTTTTCTTATCAGTTACTTCCGCAAATGAATAATAAAATACATCGAAAATAGATTAAATAAGAAATTAGAATAAATGCGATTAAATATAATCGATAGATACTCCCAATAATAATGGTATTATCCGGTATATTGCCCCAAAATACGATTTTCAAAGAAGAGCAAAGTTTTACTGTAATTTTGAAGAAAAAAAATGGAGCATAAAATTTATAACATAAAATTTTCAGAAAAACATTTTCATATATTATATTTTCTTTGTTTCTATCATTTAATAATTAATGAACCGTGTGTAAAACAATGTTTTACACCCTATAGAATAAGTATTATAAATTTTTAAAAAAAATTAGTTTACTTAACATAACAGTAGGTAATAATGTACATTGCCAATCGAGTACAAAACTGTTGATAAAGGAACTAAACTGGAAAAGGACCAGTAGCTTTCGTGAAATTTAAAAATAAATCGTAAAAAAACAAAATAATTGATCAATTTAGTTAATTACTAGTTATAAAATTGTTAAAAACATTTTTGTGATAATTATTGTTAATAATTAATTATAATTAGTGTTGCAACAGAACTATGCTTCCGCTTCCGCAACTGCAGAAGTTCCGCATATTTTTTCACTTCTGTTTCTGCTTCTGGTTCCGCAAACTTTATAACAGAACTCTTAACGGAAGTTAACATCGAAATAGGCTGAAAGGTGAAAAAGCGGCCATGTTACTCTTTATTAAATATAACTTGCCGCTGCTTAATTTTGACTACTAAAGTACAAATTTAATAAAAAAAAATTTTAAGGTGAAATTATGTTTTTTTCATAGTTTTAACGCTTCTGTTTCCGTTTCCGCTTTCGCTTCCGTTAAAATTTACTTTTGGCATCTGTTTCCGTTTCTGCTTCCGTTATGACAGTTTCGTTGCATCACTAATTATAATTATTATAAAATGCATTTCTTTATTTATTCATACCGCACTAAGGCGGAAAAGTATCACTTTACTGCATGTAAATTAGAGGTTTTACCTAACGGAATTGCATAAAAATATTTGGTTTATGATTAAACTGATTGGGGTATTTTTAGGATATTTTCCTAATCAGTTTTATCATATGTTCCAATTCTAATGCGTGACTAACAATAACCACTTACCATCTCTGGCGGTTTGCTCTTTGCGAATTGACTCTTTTGTGCAAGCAATTTTCGTGTTGAGGCGGTCCAGGGCCTGGCCACTGTTGACCCGATGGTGGGTTTGCAGGGGCTGAGATTGCTGTTGGCTCTGGTTCGGGTAGAAGATGGGGGCGTCAATGTCCTCCGTGGGCTGGGAGTCGTCCAGCAGCAGCAATTTCGACTCATCCGCGTACAGCTCGGAGTGTTGCAGGTGGTGCTGCTGCTGCTGCTGTTGCTCGGAGGAGGTGCTCGAATCAAAGTGATCCTTCGCCATTGAGCGATCGTTGATCCGATCCCTATCTCTACTTCGCCTCTTGCCGCCCGTGGATGGACTCTGGTTCCTCACTTTCGCACCACTGCCACCACTGTTCACCGAGCCACTGTCCGTTGTCGTCATGGCTCCACGCACTTCCTCCTCCTTGGGCACTGCACACCAAGATAAATCACAAAAGAATCGTTCTTCTAATTTCCGTTCTTTTTTTCTCTCAACCAAGCCAATAACCAAACAAATAACACAAGAGCAACAACATGAACTTAGCAATAGGGGACAATAGAATACTAACAAGTGTCACTTCGACAGGGCGATGGGGCTCGACTAGATCGGTTGCTGGTCGCTGCCGCCAGGGCGTGTGGAGTTGACAGTTGGTGGTGAGCGCCCGATCCCG
>JXOV01010453.1:0-13796 GCA_001014945.1 Clogmia albipunctata | reverse complement strand
TGGATTTTAAAATGGGGGCGGATCGTCCACAAGCAGTAAACCGCTGACTTTTTTGTGTAACCAAGGCATTACTTTATCGTTGTCAATCATTTTTGTCTGGTTTAATATTTTTTTATTATTGTGTTTGACACATCTTTTAAGATTGGACACCAATGTAGCATAATAGATCTAATGTACGCTTTATAAAATAACAATTTTATTTTAAATCTGAAGCAGATTTTCCCAACACCTCACTGGTATTCCAGAGCAAAATTTTACATAAAAGATACAAATTAAGGTATATAAAAGATCAAATCATCAAACAATTATCAAAATTCTTAGATAATTATCCTTATATACATAACCGGCTTCATAGCCGATGTGGTAACGCATCCGGTTGCCTCTTCGGAGGCCATGAGTTCGATCCCTGAGCTAATAGGATTGACTGGGTCCGTTTTCAACTGGTCTAGGTGCTATTAAGTGGTTAATAATACACTGAAAACAAATAGTCATGAAAAGTCTAAGCCCGTTGGTTGAGATTTAAACTCCCCATGATCCTTGCAGGAATTGAAAGGGGAATTTTATTCATAACTAAATAATTATGAATTTAAGTTAAGTTAAGAATAGAATATTTTTTAATTTATATATTTCATTATACTTTTATACTATTTTACAATAGCAAAGAAAAAATAGATAGATACGCATCATATCTTAAGTTTGGAATCCAGTCAGTTGAACAATTTAATTTTATGATTGTTATTGCTTGATAATAACAGGGATAGTAATTTTTGTTAACATATTTTCAAAAATAATATTTATAAGAAAATATTTCAAGAGGAAATGAAAATTGGAATAAAATAATAGGTATTGTATTATTGAGCCCGGGCCGATCGAGTTGTCCGATTCTTATGACTTATGCAGTTCCAGCAAAATATCGTTTTTAAACAATAATTTGCTCATAAATATGATAGCTGAGTCCTGTTTGTTTCTTTCTTTTACCAGAGGTGTTTTTGAATTAATTTTTTTAATTATAAATTTGGTCAAATTGAAAATTGATCAATCCACTAGAAAAAAACTGCCATTATTGTGAAGAGGACACATTAATGTTGTTAAATTATCTCTTTTTTCCAATTTTTCATGTCTGATCCGGGTCGGTCCATGACTATGGATTATAACCTGGAATAATTTACAGGATAGTTAAGTAACACATTCCATTAAAGATTTTGATCATATATTCCTTCATAAACAATTACCTTTATTAATAAAGAAAAGTACAATTTTTGAAATTTCTTAAGAGGAATGCAAAATCTGAATTTGAGACATTCTCAAGATTCTCAGTGGCGTAATAACTCTTAACTAAGTTGGTGGGTGCTTATCAAGTGCATTTGTCGTCGTTACTGGGAGCCATTTTTTGCATCTTGGCAGTCATCTTCTAAAGAAGTAATCGCAGCAGGAGCGGCGCTGGAAACAGCTCCCTTGCTAATTAATCACACAGGATTCCATTTATCAAGCGCCGAAATGGCGCCCGGCTGAGAAAAAGTGCATTTATCACGGTGCCGAGACGCGAGGGCTTTCTCAAAGTCACGATTTGTTTGCCCGAAAGCAGTAAAGAATTTGCAAATTCGCGTACGGCATTGCACAGCAGAAGAAATTTTTGAAAACGGTTTTATTATATTGTTTCGTTTTTAAAACAAATTAGATGTGCATTTTAGGATTTTCAATATAGTTTTGTGCAATTCCGTATCGAAAAGTAGACTTGTCTTAACTCAAATTGGTTCTGAAACGGTTTACTTTTCTGCACTGAGAGCTGAAATAATTCAAAATTTGGACGCAAATTGTCACCAATTTAATGAAATTACAAATTGTTGTCATAACTATATCTCTACACATTATTATTGAAATATTTTCCATTCAGAATTTCGTTGTGAACGTTTGCTACACAATTTGAAAAAACTGATGTGTCTTNAACGGTTTACTTTTCTGCACGGAGTGCTAATTCAAAATTTGGACGCAAATTGTCACCAATTTAATGAAATTACAAATTGTTGTCATAACTATATCTCTACACATTATTATTGAAATATTTTCCATTCAGAATTTCGTTGTGAACGTTTGCTACACAATTTGAAAAAACTGATGTGTCTTATTTGTCAGCAATTTAATGAAATTACATATTATGGTCATAAGAACTTCTTATGACCATAATATGTAATTTCACTACTGCTACACTTCTTATTAAGAAGTGTATTATTTACATATGAAAATGTCGTTGTGAGTTGTGGTTGCACAATTTGAAAAAAAAACGGTTGTAAACGGTTTTTTTTTTATTAATTATCAATTAACGGATATATTTTCAGAATCACACAAAATAGAGTTCGATACATATGTGAAATCGGTTATTACTGCACTCATTTACCATGGTAAATTCGTGCAGTAATAACCTTTATTTCACCACTTGTATCGAAATATACTAGAATAGTCTTAACCAGAGCATTTCTATATCATTCAGCTCAAGAACATTTTCTAGTGGATATTGAATTCTAAACATTCTTAGAATCTGTTAATTCATACTGTCTTCGGTACTAACGTTGAACATATCCTCTAAGGTGCATAGTCTAGACCTATATTGCCCTAGTGTGCAGTGCTGAATGGCAGGTCTATTAAATATTTTCTTCTTTCTCACCCTACACAATTGCAAAGAAGTTATTATATTCAATTACTTTACTTATAGCAACAAGTTAGTAATTGTCAGAATTTGTGATAGGCAGGGGGAGCTAGGGCGATATAGGAGGAGGTACGGATGGCTATCCAACATACCTCCGGTGAAACGTCATATTATTTTTATATTTATATTTCAATAAGGGTTATAATGATCGGTTTTTGCACCAATTTACCAACTAAAGAACAACTGGTTCCTACAGGACTCCTTTTCTTAAAATAATATCAAAATAACTCATAGTGCACCGCCCATATTTTCATTCGTGCCAAAGAAAATATTTAATAATAACATTTTAATTCGCCTGTCGTAATGCAGACAATCGGATTGGGGTGTGGATCACGTTCGATGGTGAAGAATGGCCTGGATCTGGTGCTGGATGGGGGGCCAAGGAGCGAGGCAGAGAGGAAGGGATTGTCACGTTGTTGTCATTAGCAGCAAGTTTCTTTGCTTATTAGCTGCCAATTCACAGGGACTCGGGGACTGACTGCTTTTGTCGGTTGAGATGGACGAAATTGCAACTCAACTTAAGTTAATTACCGGGACTTTTCAATATAATAACCTGTATATTGTACCTGGCCAATAAAACGTCAAGTTTACCTTAAGATTATCATCATCTTTACCCAGGGCAAATGAGATTATGTTGTTGACAAGGCCAATATTAAAGTTTCGTCTCGCCTCAAGTCCTCCTCTTCCAGAAACTTTCCTAGTACCATTAATTAAAGGTGAACTGAACTCTCGTCTATTAGACGACACGACGACGAACGAAAGGCAGGCAGCAGTCTCCCCACTTTTCCTGTAATTGATTAAAAATGCCATCCGACAATCTCTCCTCTTAATAAAAGTTCATCGTTTCCAGGCGAAAGGCGATGAATAGGGTTGTCATGTAAAGTAATTAATTTTGTAACATATTTATGGGAAGCACATTACGAGTACAATCATACAGTTTTTAACACAATTGATAGTTACTTGACTCACAATACTACTTTTTCAACTGTTTTTTTCATTCATTAATTGAATAGTTTATTTCTGAAAAACGTTTCGGACATACACTCCTCGCCACTATTCAATTGCATAGGTTAATAAAATTGTAGTCATTAATCAGTTATTAGGTGTTTTGCAATGAACCAATGCCAAAACTTTTAGTTTCTTTATATATTTTAATGATGTAGATGAGAATCTATATTGTCAACTATTAATCATGAATTATACGTCTTTAACTAAATATTTTTGTCTTAGACATTATAGTAACTTACATAGATAGTGTTGGTTTATTTCAGTCAAACAGTTCAAACAAAAATAATATTTTTGACGTGATACAGACAATGTCAAATTGGAATATTGTATAAGTCTCAATATCAATGTTAATAGAAAACACAGTCATAATTCTGGCGGCGAGGAGTGTATGTCGTTTCTCTCAAATAAACAATTCTTTTGGTATTGACTTAATTATAGTACGAATGTTTTTTTGCTTTCTCTTTAATTATTCTTTTGTTATTACTTTTCGTATTTTAATTATAAATGAATCACATAATAATAAATTTTGCTCCTAAAATGCTTGCACACTATCAAAGCCGCGTAATTAAGATGTAAGTGACGTTGGGTACATTTTTAGTTACTTTACAAAAATCGGTTGATGATCTGTTAATAATGCAAAAACATTAAATTGATTTTAATGTGTCAAAAAAGAACATCCTTAATGTTTAATGCAACATTGTTTTTTTTTAATTCCATGGGAAGATAGAAAAAACTATAAGGATGCACCAAACAGACAGGCGCCCGGCCACTGCCTGGGCCCCATATATTGTGTTTGTGTGGGGCCCGGGTGGTTTGTATGAAATTGATTCGGGCACTCGTTCATAAAATACGCTTAATAAGAGTAAACTGACTAGATTCAATTTCATGCGTATTGTCCGGGCCCCGTATAAGTGAAGTGTATGGAGCCCGGACGCCCGACTGGGTGGCGAGGTCTAAATACCGTGTTTCAACTTACACATCCGAAATATCACCTTGCTCTTCATTTAAAATGAAAAGATGCGATATGTGCGTTTCAATTAAATCGTTATATTTAAATTGAAAAAATCCGTTATATTGTAAAATCATCAACAAATACAGTTCAACCATACACAACGAAACTTACGTTCATATAAATTTGTTGAATTTCTTTCACAGAGATTACACTTCAATAATAAAGAAAAAACACGAGTGCTTTAATGAATTGTTTTAAGCATTTGTGCTATAAAACGTCTTTGACAGATTGAAGTGATATAATATCAATTTTATGCGACAAAAATACTTAAAAGAAGTTTAAAATAAAGAATAATATAAGTGAAATATACAATATTGTTTAAATCAATTTTTTATTAAAACTAATAATAAAGATAAACTGTTTACTTTGGATACTTATTACACATACTACAATTGATCTATATCTCAAATTTAGTAAAGATGGATCCAATAGATCACGATTTTAATCGTTTCTGATTCTGAAATAATTTAACCGAGTTCCAATAGACATTCGACCACTGAAATTTAAGTACTGTTTACTTACAATTTTATAATATTTTTTTCTGTAATCATATAAAATATAGAAATTAACCTAATTTGATTATTTTTCACAAATACCATATTTAAAGGGTTTTCTGCAATAAATTCATAAGTAAAGATATTTGTTAATAAAAATATTTAAAAATAAAGTTTAAGGAAAAAAATATTGATCATAAATTGATAAAATATATTTTATAAGACAACTATATCTACGAATAAAAATAAACCAATACAGGTTTTTATGGCTGAAATGAACTAATAAAGCTTGCGACCTTTAACAAGTGAAATGAAGATTTTGCAAAAAAAAACCCACGTGTTCAAGATCGTCGCCTCTTATTATTATCTGTAATAAACCTAGACCCTCATTTTATAGCCCAAACGATGAAGAATGAATTCATCTTCATTCTCGCGATAAATATTTGCGATTGGAATAATACAATTTGAGATATTAATTAAAATATAAATCGAAAACCGCGTCCTTAAACAAGTGAAATGGAGTATATGCTTCATATTTTCAGTTTTAGGATTTTAATTACAAATATAGGTATAGCAATTTCTTTCAAAATAATGTATGTTCATTTTTATAATAACTGACTATTTAAAATATCCAACAACAGAACCAAAAATTAAGTATTAAAATTTGTTTAGTTTAAGAGTGACTTGACGAATAGTAAGATTGATCAAGTTTGATTCACGTATGAAAATGAAAAATCAAATCAGAACCCCTATAGAGAAGAACGATTTAATCAAAGTATGTAAATCACATTGCACCGAGTTTAATAAGTCGTTAAATATTTACAGTTCTTTTTTTTTATCGAATGCGATAAATCTTCCCTTGCATTTGCCTTTGAAGGTATAAAATATTTGGCAATCCTAGCATCTCGATGAAGAACAGCACAAAAATAAAGGAAATTCACCACTGATTGGCACACTCACTGGTTGAGCAGGGGAGCGGGGTGGTGGTGGCTTTGAGGCAAGCCAGGGAGATGCACATTCTCTCCATCATTGTCGAATTTAATAAATATTGAAGACGTTGTGTTTAAGTGGCGAATCTGCATCGATTTCGCATTTCGATCACGTTTCGCCGATTTTGGGAAAGGATTTGCCTCGAAACTATTCGCCTTTGCACAGACGTTCCTTACTGCCCATCTCCACACAGCCCTCCCGCGCTCTCCTCCACTCCTTAGATGGCTCCAGAATTAGAGACTTTGTTCGGCAAATCTTCGGGTGAGTGTGAATTTTATGCAAACGATAGTCTGCTCTGCACCAGTAGCCAATAATCTTTCGGATCGATAGCTCCGGAAACCTATCACCAGACAATAAAAGGATTTTCCGGCTCCACATAATTAATGTCTCCTCCATGTCCTTGATGATAATCAGCGCTACGCTCTCTGTTCCTGGCTAATCCCACACCATTTCTCATGATGCCAAATCACTTAATACCACCTCCAGGACACACACCGAAATCAGAGTAAAGACAATTATTTCAAACAGGGAGATTTGGTCGAATTAATTACTTCAGTAATTAAATAATACGAGTCAGTTTTATAGAACAGACAATTAAATTTCAAATTTTTATTTTTATAATTGTTTAAAAATCTCTTTTTATTTAATTTATTTAATTAATAAAGAATAATAGGGTATTTTAAAATTTTTTTTCTAAAATTATGTATCAGTATCCAATTGCTCGCATAATGTCAGGTTTGCTAAGGTCTAGGAGCATATATAAGGTTGAGGATTTCTTACCTGGTAACAGCATAAATTTTGAGGAAAAAGTGACTACGGACTAGCCTTTGAGGATCATTTGAATAGAGCATTTTGACAAGAATTTCAACATTTAAGAAATAAAGTACCGAACCCATTTTATTTTTTTGCGCCGTTTCTGATTAATATTATTATTCGCTTGGAATATTGTTTTGCAATGTTATTGATATACACAAATGAAAACTTTTTCAGTTTAAAAAATTTGATGACCGCTCGTAATAATTTTTTCCTCAAAATTTATAATGTTACCAGGTACGAAATCTTTAACCTTATATATGCTCCTAGACCTTAGGAAACCTGAGATTATGCGAGCAATTGCATACTACTACGTGGATTTTAATAATTTATGTAGTTTAAAGATATTTTGGTTTATTAAGAAATAACAATTAAGTTATTGTTAGTACTCTACTCTTTCTCGAAATTGTTGGAAAAGATACAAGATGAAGAAATTCGCGACACGTTGGAAACACTCAATTGGGAAGTGCTTGCGCATGCGGCTTACTCACCAGACCTGGCATCAGATTACCACCTATTCGCTTCGATGGGACACGCACTCGCCGGGCAGCGTTTCGATTCTTACGAAAATGTGAAAAAATGGCTCGATGAATGGTTCGCCGCAAAAGACGATGAGTTCTACTGGCGCGGAATCCACAAATTACCCGAGACATGGGAAAAATGTGTAGCTAGCGACGGCAAATATTTTGAATAAATGTTTTTTTCTTTTTCCAAAAAATTTAATATGTTTTTTATTTTAAAAAAACCACATTTCATACTTGTACACCTGGTTAGCCTCAAATCGTTTCCTGGGTCAACTCACTGACTTCGTTCCTATCAGTTCATTCCTTTTCTGGAAATTGTTTTCATGCATCCTGGAAACATGTTCAACCCATCGCAGCTTAGTTAGTTTAATAATCCCTAATATTATACATCGTTACCTTTGAAGCATCCTCCAATACCCTTTTTGTATAGTTTAAATTTAAATATAACGTACCGAGATAAGGTTGCCACGAAAACAATGATACAATCTAAATAGGTTTAGAACAGCACATGGCCGAAAAAAATGGTTGTCTTTCTTGACTACTACTATATATAAAAATTTCCTACAAAAAAACTAATACTTGCAAATAAATAGTAAAAACAAGGTGATATTTCTTATGTGGAAGTAAGAGAAACAAGATAAAGCTTTCTCCATCTTCCCGTGAAATAAAAAAAAGAAAACATTGTGACTAAGTCAACTAAATTTTAAATTTGATATTAAGAAAACGAATTTTTGTATTAATTTATTTAAAAAATAGTTTTTCCTATCAATATTTTTAAGGAATGTGGGAAGTCTCAACATAAACCATCGGGTTTAGACTTTTTTTTGGCTTTTCAGTGTATTATTAGTCAATTTATAACATCTTGTAAGCGGATCCAGTCAATCCGCATGTATATAATGAGCTGGTCACACCGAAATAATACGATCGCACAAATGTGCAGCACAGGGTTACTGACATTAAAGGGGAAGTTGGTCTATTGCATTTCTCGGCATCTTATTGGATCCTGCCTTGGCGTTATCTTCCAAAAGTCAGCAGGCATAATGGTACTTGCTGATACCGTGTCAAATTTCAAACCGTCATTGTGATTAACGGAACTTGCTCTATTTTAAGTTTGAAAAGAGCATAAAATAACCAATACAACAAAGATTCCATAGACATGCAATTTCGTTATCTAACCATAACAGTTAATTAAAAAATTGGATTTTTAAAATGGGGGTGGTTCGGTCACGTGCAGTAAATTTCGGTGTGACCAGCTCATAATTTGCTGAAAATATTTGTAGTGATATTTTTTACTTCCACAAATCAAAACTTAAACGCGACGTTATTATAAGAAAATTGATAGTAATAAAAGAAAAGAGAACATAAACAGATCATTCGAAAACCTTATTCCAAGCCTTCGAGAAGGCAGTCCGAGTGCGTTGGCATTCGACCGAAGATACCTAATAATATTTTTTAGAATATTTAAGCTACGTGTCTAAATCTATATTGACCTAGTGTGTGATACCAAATGGCAGGCCTACTAAACACTTTTATCCTTTCGCACCTTAGATTAATTAAAGGAATTACTTTATATTATATGTGAATAAGAGCTATAATCCCCGAAATGGGTTCTTCGCCTACACACCAATAATGTTTTTTATATTTGAGATAATATTTTAAGCAAGACTCAAAACTCATATCAAAATTTTTTTTTTCTAATAAAAATTGTTATTTAATAAAGCAAAACAGTAAGATCACAATAAAAATGAATGTTATCATTAATTTTGAAATAAATAAAAGTTGAATATATAATCTACATCCTTGTACCTCATATTTAGAAATTTACTTAATTTCTTTTGAACCATTTTCCATTCGACGAAATTTCCTGGTAATAATCCAAAAATCCCACATTCCGCCATTTAATTGGATTGCCGATCGCAATAAATTGGTGTAATTGTTATTTTAACGCATCACCGGTCAGGACAATCCCGACATGCATTAAACCGGAGCGACTGGAAATCCCTGTAATGAGCCAGTGTACCAGCAGAGGAGATTTTAGAGGAGAGCAGAGCCCCAATCTCTTAATTCACTTTGTTTTCGGTGCACAAAATATCGCCCGATTTAATTGTCTCCTCTCTTCTTCGCCCACCTCCTCTTCATCCTCCTCCTCGGGGGCTAATCCCATAAGAAATTGCCATCGTCAACCTAGATTTGGTTGTTTATGCGAGCCCCAGTTTATTCCCCATTTTCAGCTGATTGTGATTGTGTTATCTTTGCTTCGGAGGAGAATTCTGCACATTTATCGTCCGCAATTTCTGTTTTTCTCAGCTTATTTATAGTTTATGACCACATGATCTAACCCAATTCTATTTGGATAAATGTATCGCAGTTCGTTTTATTACTCTCCAGTTATTGTCCATTCGAGGAATCTGTAATTTTTAATGCCCTTGTTTTATTAACTAAATTAATGGCGAATTCGGATTTGTTATACTTGTCATTAGAAGAGAATATTAAATTTAAGATGATGGAATAGCTTATAAAGGCTGCTTTTACATATAGTTCCTTTTAAAACAGACGTGATTGGAAAGTATTCGTTAATGCTTGGTGCATTATTATTTACCAGTTGGTTATATTAAAAAATTACTTTAAACTAAATTGGCAGAATAACTGTTCTCAAGTATGAATAACGAAAATTTTCATAACGATCCAAGATCAAAATCTGATCAAATACTAACAATTTTTACCAACAAATATTCATTTTTATCAAGTATTATAACAGGAAATTTTCGAAAATAAAAGGATAATTACTCTAGTGCCTTGTAACGAATAATCTATAATAAAAACAAACATCATAAGAAAATATATAATATAATAATTAAAGGTAAATTTAGTTCGTATGTGAAATTGTTAGCATATTTCCATCTGTATATTTGTTTTTCTATTATATACTCCAAAATTAAATAAATTTATCAAAATATATTTTGTGTTCACCATAATAATGTTCACCACAATATCTTTAGTGTTATATTGCATATTAACTTCATAACTAAACCTAATTTCTATTTAAGTTGTTACTAAAACTAATAAAATTATACACTATGAAATAAGTATTTTGTTAATAAAAGTAATTGAATAAAATTATCAGCAACATGTTATTATGTACGTTTCTAAGTTGCTCAACACAGAAGTCATGCCGATTATTTGTTTACAACAACAAACTAAGCGAATGTGGCTTTAAATTTCGTTGAGGACGTCATCTACGAAATGTCTTTGTTTAGGTTTGTATGATTGGAGAAGATTACTGCAAATTGAGTGAAAACAGTTTGAAAGTAATTAATTACGTATAATAAGTATCTTTAATCATATTATTGTGCGATAAAACTATTAAAGAAACTTGATTAGAGCCGAAATGTTAAAATAATCGCTGTATAGAATCGGTAGAGAGAGCGGGCGCTTCCTCTCTTGCTCTAAATGTCGTTGTTGTAAGTTAGCATTAAAGGAAACCCGGCCTTTTATTTATTATGTGAGGTAGATTGTGATATCATATTATTCATTTCAGTAAACAATCAGAAAAGTTAGTTTTTTGGTTTTTCCTTAAAAATAAACAAATTGTATAAATTTCTTAATGTTAAGTGTATAGTCAATACAATAAAAGTGTGTTGTGATCATTTTGAATCAGACTGACTCAAACGGATCCCACAGCCTCTAAAGAGAAAATCTGCACTACCTCTTTGTTAATTAACCTTGGAATGTTAATAGTATTTTTTTGTCTATTCTTTCAAATATGATATATTGATTAAATGAAAGAATATTTATTTAACTCTAATGAGGTGATCCCTCGCTTTGACCTGAAGATGTATTGTGCCTCTTCTTTTATCTCTGCCCTCCGCAGCTTGGGCATATTGCCCTTAGATGTTTACATCTCTGCGTAGATCTAGCTCTAACAAAATTGTCAAATGCCCTATCTATTCTTTTGCCAATCTTTCACAATTGACAATTGAATATCATTTCTATAGATCATTATTTGCTCTGATGTTTATAGTAACATGAGCTGATTATTCTATATAGAGGCTATTTTATTGACAGTCTTTTGCCACCAAAACAGAACACACCTACTACGAAGAAGATCATCCTTTTTATAACTTTCGTCTGTATCCGTTCAATTAAACAGAAGAAGAGTTGTATTATAAAGATCCGGATTATCTTTTTTCGATTTTTGTGCTCTTTATCCAAGCTTTGAAAACCAGTCTGAATTCGAACAAATAGTGTTGACGTCACCAATTGTTCGATTTGTTGAGACCGGAGATATTATTTGTGAATATATTAAAACAAATATTAATCACAAATTGTTATTACGAGTATTAGTTGGTAATAGCAAATGAATTTTGAAAATAAAAAATCACTGCTTTTACTGGGATTTGAACACACGATTCCAAATTTTGTGACGAGACACTTAACCAACTACGCTATCCGGCCTCTAAAGAAAGAATAAATCTAGACATCTTTATAAATCTACATGAAATATTAATCATAATCATAAAACATTATAAATTTATTTCTGCCTAATTTTATATTCTTTCCAATGCTGCAAAAACGTTGTCTGTGTTACTATTAAAATAGCTGACAGAAGTTCTGAGATAAATTCAAATATTTAAAGTAATTGAAACTTAGTTATAAAATTCCAACTAAACTTGTGTATATAATAAGAAATAAAAATTATAATATTCAATCGGTTCAAAGAAACAAAACTGGGACCAAAACGTCAATTCCAAACGTGTTGTCCCATACGATACTCAGGGACAATTTCACAAGTTACACAATACCCCTTATGCTTTGGTCTAAACAGTATTTGACGTACAAGATTGAAATTTCAAAATAAGTTAATTTCTGAAGAGTCTAGATTTTTAAATTTACATTTTTTTAAAATTCGATCCAATTTTTATGTGGGGGATTGATTTGATTTTTATTCAAATTTTAAAAAGATGGATTTTGTTAATGTATTTGTACATCACCCCACATCTATGTAAGCCAACAAATCACTTTCAATAAATATTTAAAACGTTTTCATTTACAAAGACTCTCTCTCATTAAGATTGAAAGCGGTTCAAGTCCCTTTGTTAACAACTTCAAAGACAGATTGAGTGCATTTAAAGAGAATAAAAATCCCAAAGTCACGCGTAATAAATTATTAAAATTGGCAAATACTCCCATTATTCAGGAGTGCGAAAAAAATCAAAGGAACAGTTGGACGTCATCAATTATGACCAGCACAAGGAGCAGCAGCAGCAGCAGCGTTATCAGTAAAGCAGAAAATGGTTTTTAGAAGAAGAAAAAAAAGTTGAAGAAAAAAAACAAAAGACAGAAGCGTAAATTCCTTTAATTTGGGCTTTTTGCAAATTCAGTGTTATGAAATATGGTGCAAATCGCGCCAAATTAAACCATTAGCGACATTTCCATGAAAAGTTGAGGAATAATTGTCTTTGGGGAGGGAAAAAGACAGAAAAAGACGAGGCACTTTTTATTGCATTATCCGTGCGACAACTACTGCGATTCGTTTGCGATGAGGGGCAAAAGAATTCCCTCGAATTTATTTATGACTTCAATTATCATGGGGATTATGGAAATGTTCCGTTTTTTTCCAAATTCATATTTCATCCAGTAACTTATTTATATCCCACACTACACTCACCCACTTAGTTACGTTCTCTATCTCCTCAGATTTCTTCTCTCCTCCTCGCCAGAAGAAGAAGAACAGCAAAAAAACAAAAGCCAGTGGCGCGCTTCCCGCAGGGCTGCCAAGACGAGGGTTGGTGGGTTGGCTGCTCGGGCTGCTGCTGCTGCCCAGAATTGTTATACTCTGAAGAAGAAAGTATAAATTTCAATTTGATTTATTAAACGGAATTGATGGAAGAGAAATCTTTCCATTTTTGCCATTTAATTTTAACTCGATTTCGCCCAAATTTTCCATTAAAATGTTTCATGAATTCGAAATAAATCGGGCATTGTTTAGAGTTGCCAAGTGCATTGCGCCATGCAGCTTAGTAGGGTTCCAAACAAAGGTAATTGGGAAAACTTGGAACGGTTTCTATTAACTTTATAAAATGATTCCTCTTAAAGTAGAAAACGGTTAAATAAGGTATGTTTATTATTTTAAATAAGTATTCAATTTGGTTTTACTTCTTCCTTGTGACACAAAATGATGTATTCAAAAAATAATGTGTAATTTAAATCAATTTAATAGTAATTTTCCCAATTTTGATGTAAAAAGTACT
>JXOV01010450.1:0-16199 GCA_001014945.1 Clogmia albipunctata | reverse complement strand
GGGTCGAATACTTTCAGGAGTAACTGTAATTTTTTTTATGGTGTAGAATTTCTTTATTTGTTATTGTTCTAAAATATCACTAAAATGATATTAATAAATAAACAATGAAATTTTCTAAATAAATGAAATGCAAAATGTATTTTTTTAAATTGAATTATATGTCAAGTCAAGTTGAAGTTTAGACACCAAAGATTCGGATCTCGATTTCACAACTAAACAACACCATTTTTCTATATAATACCAAAATACAAATTGTTTTAATAAGTGGTTCCTTTGATTCATATAATTGTCTGCGGGTATTGAATTATACTTTTTTCGACACTGTATAATTATAAAACAATTTCTAGAGGAAGCAAGCATTAGCTACTAAAATGTAAACATTTTTCAACAGAATTGTATAAAGTCTAAATTAGATTTAAAATACCGATAAATTATTTTATTTAAAAATATTACTTAAGTAATTTCTTTTAGTTTTTAATATGAAATCATGTAAGAACCACATTTTAATTTGTCTCTAACAGATATTTGATAAAAAAAACACAGATTTTTGTAATTAAGAAATCACACGTTCCGTTTTATTTAGGGGCAAGCCATATATTTTTTTTTATTCATTTAAACAATCTTTTGTAAACTATATTTATTCAAATCTTGAGTCGCAACTTATAAGTTAATGCAAATTTAGCTTCGCGACCCACACCAAGTGTGTCACTCAAAGATAATAAAATATTTATCTCCAACTGTTGAGACGAGCAGTTCGAAATTGAATAACAAAAATTGCATTTCCCAGCCAATGAAGAGAAGCATGACAATAATGGCAACTGTCATTTATTTTCCAAATATTTTTACTCACATTTTTCGAATCGCCTTTGAGCTTAAAGGTCACTATGATCAAATGCTTTTTAATAATGTTTTTATAAATAAAAATAAAATTCATAAAAAGGAAATATTTTGCTTAAAAATATCTACAAAGCAATAAATGATGTGGGATTTGTATTGAATATTATTAATTTTATTTTATTTTAAAACTGATTTTGATCAAACCCAAAGCTCAACTAAGAGAAGGCATATGAAGGACGTCTAAAACAAAGCTTGTTTGATTTTATTTTTATTTTATTCATATGGAAATTCAATTATGTAGGTTGGATTTTCTCGAAATGAATTTGGCTAAATTGAATCCATCCTCACGCTCCATTTTCAAAGAACAAATACGTGTAATGAATTACTTTGTGTTTCAATTTCTTATGGCTTTATTGATGTTGTTTACAAACTCATATTTTATTAAATTTAAGTCTTTATAATACGTGGATAAAGTGATTTACTTGATATTTAATTAAAAATGTTTTGCATCAATTGTAAATTGATATTTCTTATGATTATAATTAAAACCTTCTTTACGAGACTAAAGTAACAAGACTATAGAATTACATAAATTTCTATTCAATCTTTTCACAAGAATTTAATTTGTGTTTTTTCAATGAACATCAAGAGTAAATTTTACATCATTATTAAACACTAGGGTTTTTAAAGTCACCGCATATCAAGGGTTCAATTGAAGACCCTTTTGCCCCATAATTCAAAATTTACATGGAAAATGTTACCAAATTAATGAAATATCCGCGTTGTTTTACACATGACATTATTAAACAATCCCCAAAGTATAATGGTATTGAATAGTTATTTTGTGCAAATAAGAGTGACTTTGTATGTAGTTAATACACAGATACAGAAAATAAACTTGTAGTCAAATAAATTAACATAAAAATCTTAAAAATTCTTCGAATTTTATAACATCATATTTGTCAGAACAAATAATCGCACAAGAATATAAATTTAATGTAACCAAAATAAAATAAAAATATTAAAATTTAAGTATTATTTCTATAACTTTAAAAACTAAAGTTTTGTTTCACAGAGAGATTTTATAATATTTCTAATCTTTTGAAAGATGTGTCTTGGTTATAATAGGCTATATTGTTTATAGTTTACAGTATATAATTGTATTTTTTAGATTTACGAACTAAGACAGATAATATTTCATTTTAAGAGAAACATTTGTTTAAGAATTATTATGAGTACAAACAAGGTTTCATGTTAAACTTCAACGTTCAAAGTGAAATTTAATAGAGATTACAGAAACTGATATTATAATATTTTGTGTATGGCAATCATGATGAAAGCGTATTACTTTGTAAACCTCCTATCTTTTGTCCCAATATTTGCATAGTTTCAATTATGAAGAGTTTTCTGAAACAGATCGCCATTATAAGCTAAAGTTAACAAACTAGAGATTTCTGCACCATTTAAACACTGATGGCAAACTCTTCCTTTAAAGTGTTCTCGTGTTTTAGGACAAAACAAGTACTAAAACCCGACGTAAATAGTACATAAAACTGGAGCATAATGAACGAGTGCACACATTGTGAGAGGTGCCTGGGCACGTTGTTGTCAATCTGCCAAGTACAACACAAAGTCCCTAATTGGAACAGTTTACAGCTCAACTTCACGTGTGTGTCTGGCTGGGCGGGCATGTTTTTAGCGCGAAAATACCAACTACATTTTCCTAGTCATAAAATACCACTTTTTGTGGGGTAGTGCCTGCAAAATTAATGGTCGGAATATCCTTTAAATGTTCCACACTCTATTAGGGGAATTCCGACAGCGCTGCCTGCTGAATGCTCAACAAATGAACAGCACAATTTGAGAAATGTTGACAGTTGGAAATTTTCAACCCGTTTCGATATTGATTGCACCGCATTTATGCTTTGTTAAGACCTGATTGGGCCTTTCAAAACGGATTTCGATGACTCAGTTTGACACGTTTCTTATTTGCTTTCAGGTGACGTCCTATTTCAATGTAACAAAATGGCCAAGCTCAGAGGAGGACCTGGAGGAGGAGCCAGACGCTGTGACACTATTATCAATATTATTAGTTGGTAAGTGGAGTAATGCTTAATAACCGAATCAGGAAGGCATCTCTGCTGCTAGCGGAAGGAATGCCTTCTTATGGAAAAAGTTTAACAATTTTCGCGCGCCAAGTTGGTGCATAATTTAATAAAAGTGCCGTTTGTTATCACCACAACTGATGGACGTGATTTGGATGCCGTTTCAGGGGTTTTTCTGTCGCTATTGATTTTTTTATCGGTGGCCGGCAACATCCTGGTCTGTATAGCTATTTATACCGAGCGCAGTTTGCGGCGGATCGGCAATCTCTTTCTTGCATCGCTGGCCATAGCTGACCTGTTTGTGGCGTCCCTCGTGATGACATTCGCCGGAGTGAACGATCTCCTAGGTAACGAATCCTAACGACTCGTATCCAATTATACAAGCGGCCCTCGAAATTGATGGCACCAGTTTGGGCATCTGGTCGTCGTCCATTGTTGGACAGTCACGACCACGGCCATGTCTCATTAATTTCCTTGGCTTATTTCGGACGTGGTCGACGACTTTATTATTGTGTTATCAGCATCATCATCGTCATTATCGTCGAATCACATGTCCGACTGTCCCTCCTGATTGATTTGCTTTAACAAATCCTTTGGTAATTTCCAAAAATAACCACCCACATTCCCTACAGTCACCACTCTCGGTTGGCTATTCATACACGTGAGCTTTTATACTCGTTCAGAATACATAGTTTGATAACTGTTTATTATTTCCATAGTCATAAAAATCAGACAATTGTACCTTAAAAATCTTTGAAATGATAAATAAACATAAATGTCTTAACTTTCAATATTATAAAAATAAAGCGGTTAATTTTGTTTATTTCTAATTATTAAAATTTTACTTAATTCTATAAAAAGAGAGATTTTGGAAAGGGAGAAGAATGTGGGGGTTATGAGTGACAATCAAATATATAATTTATTTCATTAGCACAACACGTTTCAAAGTACCTTAAAAATTAAATGTGAATCAATTCAATTGCTTCGTATTTAAAAATAAATAAAATTTTAATTATATTGGCATATGCAAAAATATCAATTAAAATTGTCATTAGAGGAAAACCATTATTGAATAATCCAATTTGATTCATTTATTATGCAACTAATAAATTATTAATTTGTATAAAGTCTATAATTTACCATTGAGAACAGACCATTTGTGAAAGTAATAGAATAAATGTACGAAACGTGTTTAGTGTCATCAGAACGCTCCGTGATATAGAATCTGTCTTTCACAGAATTAATTTTATCCGAATTATTTCGCAGATATGATTTTCGGCTTGATGATATTTATACACACATGTGTGTATTTAAAATTGTATATATGTAATCGTACTATAAAAACATTTTCCACTTATAAACAGGATATTGGGTTTTCGGTGCTCAATTCTGCGACACATGGGTAGCCTTTGATGTGATGTGCTCAACTGCTTCAATATTAAATTTGTGTGCCATATCGCTAGATCGATATATACACATAAAGGATCCGCTCAGGTAATTTTTACAAAATAATATCCATTTTATTATAAGCATTCACCCGACCCGTCTCTCTCCCCATCCTGTGTTATTTTTGTAACATCATCCTCACCACCACCCGATCCAAGCCGAGTCGAGAGCCGCCTTCTTACTGGAGTTTGTGAATTTATTTTTGATATTGTCGCTGCCAAACTCTTCCAATTGGCGGATTTGACACTGCTTAAAAGTCCCCGGCAAATAAAGGAGATTGGGAATGGGAAAGAATCAGTGGAATGAGCTCTGAATTCTAGTGCCGACGATTTCAGTCTCTGTGACAAGTGCTCAACAATCTCGCCGACACCACTTGGCACATTTTAATGGCTCATGAAATCGGACGAGAGTTAATTCATCGTCAATTCCGTTTTATTGCAGGATGACATGTTCAATTTCAGCGCGAAATGCTTTCTCCACTATCGCTCCAAGTCAATTAACATCAGCTGTTTTGGATGGATCAACAAAATGCAGATTCGCATATTTGACCCATTTGACTTAATCCGAATAATTCCCGCAATGGATTCCCATCAACGGTCCATAACAACCCCATCACCCTTCGCTATCCATTTACGGGTTATTCGCAAATTAATATCCTTGTAATTTATGCAGAATTTATTACAGTAGACTAACATTAAGTGACAATCGCTTGCAGTATAAATGGATACAGCTACCCTTAAAACAAGCCTAGGGGGAATTTTAAGTTGTGAATCTCGCAGATTTGAACAACCACCGATTTGTCATTCGTTGCTTTTTCCCGGAAATAAACCAGCATTCATACTAAAAACGGAAGAAGTTTGTGGCCTGGATGAAAAATTACTTTACTGTCAAAACTGTTGAAACCTTTTTGTTGGAAATGAAGGAAACTTTGATAAGAAAGACTAGAATTTTGCAAACTCAAGAGGTGGAATGGGCGAAGAGAAGGAAGGTTAAGGATATGCGGGTAATGCGCTGCGATTTTCATGCCCTACCCAAAACACTTTTAGGATATCGAATGGCACCAGTGGAATGGGGATTATGTAGTGTTAATGTGTGTTTTGTCTCGTCAATGGACTCGAATATATGTCAGGATACTTAATTTATCATGTGTCTTGAACTTGGCCTTTGTATCCCTCACATATTTACGCCCTGATTTATATAAAATAATTTGCGGTGATTTCTCAACTTTAACATTGCCCCTGGGATGCCCGATTTATCTGCCCTGCCGAGTAAACATCCCCCCACGAATCCATCAGGTTCTTTATGGGCGACATGGTTCTTGATCTTGGTAATTGATTCTGTGCCCAGAATTTAAACTAAACTTTGCACTCGCTTACCTTGCTACACAGTCGTCGTCTGATTGGACCATTCCATTTCAATTTTCAGAGCCATTAACCCGCCATTATCTTACCAGGGTGGTGTGGTGTTTTCCTTTGTTCCGACCTACACAAACTCCAGCTCCCTTAATCGACTCCTTTTCTCTTTTGTCTGATTCCAAGCAGTAAACGTAAAAGTAACGACAATGTTTTCTGGTGTACTTTTATGGGACCATCATCTTCAATTGCGACCATTCCTCAGATACGGACGGTGGGTGACCAGACGTGTGGCGGTGACAACAATCGTGACAATATGGGCACTGGCCGGGCTGGTCTCCTTTGTGCCGATCTCACTGAACTTACATCGACCTAACACACCAGATGAGAACGCGAGCAAAAAGTATCCGACATGTGCATTAGACCTAACACCGACCTATGCAGTCGTCTCGAGCTGTATTAGTTTTTATGTGCCCTGTATAGTTATGATCGGAATATATTGCAGGTGAGTGTGTTTTCTTTCCTTTATTTTCTCGACGAAAAAGTGCCAATTTCGGTGCGATATGTTTTTATGGTTTTGGGATTGATGGCGGTCGACGGTGGGGCTGCTGCTGCCCCTGCTATCGAGTCAATTGAATTGAATTTCATTTATTGCCAATATTTATGTTTGGTGATTATTTTTATTGATTCCATCATCCCCAGATTATATTGTTACGCCCAGAAGCATGTGAAATCGATCCGGGCGGTGACACGACCGGGCGAGATTGCGGAGAAGCAGCACTACCGCAGCATTAGGCGGCCCAAATCGGCGCATCAGAATAAGAAGATGAAAATAAAGCAGCTCCAGCACTCCTCACCGTACCACGTGTCCGACCACAAAGCCGCCATCACCGTGGGCGTCATCATGGGAGTGTTCCTCATCTGCTGGGTGCCCTTCTTCTGCGTCAACATTGTGGCTGCTTTCTGCAAGACCTGTATCGGCGGACAAACCTTCAAAATCCTCTCGTGGCTGGGCTACTCGAACTCGGCGTTTAATCCGATTATCTATTCCATATTCAATGCCGAGTTTCGGGAGGCGTTTAAGCGGATCCTGACGAGCCGCAACTCCTGGTGCTGTACAAATGAGCTCGGCAACGTGCACCCCCGGAACAGCGACCGGTATGTGACTGATTATGCGGCGAAAAACGTCTGCATGAACAATTCGGGACGCTCATCGGCCGTCCTCGAGCAGGTTTCCGCAATTTGACCGATAAATTGTGGCCACAGCAACTATTCGCTGGACGAGCTGGAGCACACCAAGCTGGAAAGTCACCGCAATTCGGAAGATCTGTTCAACCGTGAAAGCTCGTCACATTCAATTGCCGCTGTACCACAATCTTCGCCCACCATCACCACCACCGTCGTCGCCGGAGCTGCCACTGCTGCCGCCAAGCCACAGGAAATTGATTCTGTCTATCCGCCAGAGGAGAGAAATCCTCAAAAATTCACCGAACTTCAATCCAATTTATCAGACATTCTATCAACGTCTTAGAGCACTCCGCAAAGCCGCTCTTGACGCTTAATAGACTATGTGAAATACGTGGTTTGTGAATGTTTGCTGTAAATAGTTTGAATACGTGTACTTAGTACCTACATACATTTATGAGTATAGAGTGAAGAGACATCAAAGCTAAACCTAGTTAATGCTATGAAATGTGTACATAAGACGTTCTATAGATAGCTAACCGATGCCAAATTGAGGTGAAACCTTCCAGAAAATGTACTTCCCAGAATAAAATGCAGGAGATTATTTTAGAAACGAGATAGACATATCCATTCAACTAGACACAAACACTGTAATTTGATCAATGCTCTGTGGTTTCGACTTGAGTCAGTATATTAATATTATAAAATCGAGGTAATTGCCCAATGTACAGAGATAGAGAGAGAAGGAGATAGGGAAAATATGTTGCATTATGAGAATATCTTCACAAATCACTGTTAGTTAATAAAATGGAATGACTTGGGAACTTGGTACGTGTATTAGTTTTAAAATCTCGATCACAAGACTGACTTATTTTTAGATATATTTCTACATGTGTGCGTATGTATTTGTTGATAAAGGACGTTGTTGCCACAAACCAGGTCCAGGCAAGTGTGCAATCTATTACAGAGTATATTTCTATTTTTATTGGTGGGAAAGAGTGGAACCTATAAACGACCTTTTTAAAGTCTACGATAATGAATATTGCCAGTTAAATGTTGTTGGGTCTGTGCGATCCTCCGTAAATTCATTTATTGCCGAGTTTATAGGTTAACAGTTTCGGTTTGATTCTGAATTTCCACTTGTTAACATTTTACGGTGTAGGAGCAACGACGGCAAATCCGAAAAAGCAATCTGCAATCTTCTCCTCCACCACCCGTATCGCTTCCCTCCGCCGCGTTACCGCCTTGTTCTTGTACTCTTCTTCTAGGTGGCGTGTCGAAAAAGCTCCAGGTGATATTAACACGTGAAATGCCATTAAACGGTATAAACACCATTAAGAATTTGTTGGATGCCTGCCTGCAGCACTCAAATGTGGTTTATTTTCGGTTGCTCCGGGCGATTCTGCGATTTTTCATTAATTCCAAATCGTATACAATAAACCAGATTGCTAATAGTGTCACATACACCGGGATTCTGTCTCCAGCAGACAATACCCTGTCACTGTGTTGGTGTATCAAAGTGGGGCTCAGCAGCAGCACAATCATTACACCAAGATGACAAATTAATGTCAGGTCGGCAGCCACCACACTCCGTTCTTCACAAAAAAGCTCTGAGCTTCTCTCTCGTCCCCCCTCCCACTTCCTGACATGACCTCCCCTCGTAGTCACGCAAAAGCGAGTTATCGCATTGTTTATCCAAGCATTATCTCTCTATATGTAGTACATCGGCGGCGGCGACAGTCAGTATGGGATGAAATTCTCATTAAGTATAGTACAAGCCGCACCACACAAAGGATGATGGAAAAACGTGAGAACAACAGAGTCGACACCAGAAGGGCGAAGAACAAATATTTAGGATGTGTACGGCGGGCAGCTTTGAAGCTAGCGGACAGACGAGTTCATTTAAATGAAATGAAAAAAGGCCTTTAATCACGCCTTGTTCAACAATAAAGCCACAAGAATTGCACCAAAGAATTAACTGAAAATGGAGTTCGTTTTTTGAAATAGATCCATCGTCTGGATCTAATCCCTAGTGATGTATTATCCCAAACATAGGAATGGAGTATTGATTTTAAATTACTAGGGCCGACACTTTATTGATTTATGCGATTCCTTTTCCTTTCACACAGTTCTTTTCTACATTTCCATTTATTATTTAATGCCGACGACAAAGACGTTCTTGCAGAAAAGAGGCGGACGTTACCAAGTGGTTATTGTAGTGCAGGACATAATCATAAAACATCCGCTACTATGAATTTATTTGCCCGGCCGGACTTTATCGTGACATTGTTTAGGCGACCAGTCCAATTCGACCCCGAGGAGTGCGCCGAATTGGAAAGAGACAAAGGGACGCCCGGCTCGAGGAGCGGAGAGCAAACGGTCTCGATGACAAATGAGGATTCCTGAAATTGCCCGCAAAGCTTATATGAGAAGGATAAGGAATAAATAATTCATTTTTATTATAGTGGTGTGTCACCGTTACATAAAATTATAATAATACCTTGAAATTGCTGTCGCCTTTTTCTGCCATTTCTGCGTTCCATTCCTTCTTCGCCTTTTATTTTCCCCGGTACAAATGCCATCCATTTGGACAGCAACAATAACTCGACAATGATACGGGACCCGTGGGCTCAATCGACTCTGCACCTCACCAATCATTACGGATGTGTATATATGTATTCATAATCCGGATATAAAGTGAGCAATAACAATTTTCACTGTTTGGCTAAAAATAATTGCGGACATATTTTTCGCTGAATTTGCGAAGCTCCTAGAGTTATGCGTGATTGTGTTTTTTAAGGAGGGGGATGTGAAAGCTAGTCAGGGGAGAGTGGCTTGTGGACCAGCATAAACGGACCGAATAATTATAATAATCCTATTCAAACAAAAACACATGCACGCACCATTTAGTAGGCTTTGGGCCAAAGGGCAGCAGCTAGGATGGGAGATGCGATAGACAGAGAGAGTGAGAGGCAATTTGGAGGCTGTGAATTCTTGACAAATATTTTGAAATCTCCGCTTGGCTGGAGAGGAACGAAAAGAGGATGTACAGTCAAATCAATTTAATATCAGCAGCTGTCACCCTATTAGCCCATCGTCCCATAAACACACACCCGAGAGCATGCTTGTCAGCCAGTAAGTTTACATTCCGATAATCCGTCACACATTCGTGACCGTTAACAAGGCCGACAGAAGGACGAAAAGAGTGGAGGGATGCGAGAGAACCTTTACCTACTTGAAACGGCTTGAAATACTCTTTGGAGAAATTAGACTAATGGATGGACCCTCCTAAATACCATCTCTTTATGTTATAATCATATCATCGGCAGTGATGGCCTTATTCCAGTCACATCCAAATAGTAGAACAAATAACCATAACAAAGTCCCTCCTTAAAACTTCTACGCTCAAAGACATATGTTTGGCTATTTCTATGAGGAAGTATGTGTGTGTGTATTGTGATGCCATTCTCAGCATAGCATCACTTACGGCGTGAATCTTAGCACCCACCTAAAGCCACTCAAGATGCTAGACTACCACATAAAAGCAAGTCAAAGACTAGGGCGTGATGATATCTGTAATAATTTCTGTGATTTGCCCCTCCTAACTGTTATTTGTTGATTTTCATATTAATAATACAAAGGATGTTCATATGTTTATGATATAACCGTTATAAAAGAGGCAGACAGAGGCTCCCACAAATACGATTCTGCTGTTCTTTTCGCTTTCATTGACGTTCACTGAATGGCTGGTTGTAAAAACACTCAAAGTGTTGTTTCATTATTATGGCGTTATTATTTCGCTACCAAAATCCGTGTTATGAAAATAAAACTATTACGTGACTCCACCATGTCCAATTACTTAATTTCGAGAAAGATTCTGTTTCACTTTTACAATCATAATATCAACATTTAATGGCAATGTTTGAACGAGAAGAGGGATTTTTCAATATTTGTACATTTTCATCAAGACAATCGATTTATATTTTGTGATTACAATTTTCCACATACCATGGCTTCAGGCCGCCTGTGGTGAGATCAATTATTAAAATTTCATTAGACTAATTCAGTGAAGGACCGTTTACGAGTATTTTATTGCCCCATGATTAGTTGGGTACTAGTTGAACCTGTATACTTATAAAAGAACGCATATTTTTCGCTCTGGCTCTTTACCCAATTACTAAACTTATTTTCTGTAGGCCGACATAAATAATTCATTTCTAAACATTTCACCCCTACCCCCAGCTTTACTTTTACCCCGAGCATAGGCCGCAAGTCAGGTTCCAGTCAAATTGGTACACATATGCCCCGCTATGATGGTAATGATTTATGGGAAAGTGTAGGCAGCTCTTCAACATTGTAGACGAGCCGTCATATTTTAACCCAACACACAATTACCGCATGTTTTGGATAATTCGAATTCGGTCGAATTCCGTTCGGAATATTATTTTCGGTAGAAATTTAATAAATCAACACTTGAATTTCGCTTCCTGACAATCCATCTTAAATAAATTTATGCCTCTAATACATATAGTTAAGGATAAAAACCAAAATTCCCTTTTGATTCAACCCAAAATACGGATTTAGAGAATATAATATAATAACAAGAAGTAAAAAAAAAACACATAAGAACCACTATAACAAAGTAGAAAACGTGAAACTAATTTGAGCTTAACAGAGATACAAAAGGCACGTAAATAGCCGTAGGAATAACATAGAATTACATAAGACCAATAAGAAGATAATATAAGGCAAACATTGATGAATTAACCCGAATTAAAGAGGCGTAAGATGAGGGCAACAAAAAAGGGGCAAGGATAATTTCTTGTATTACACAGGTGGACGTTAAGAGAACCTGTGTCGGCTTTGCTACTAAAGTGGTGCTATAAGCCGACTACTCGACTACTCTTAGAAAATGTAAATAAGTGTATACATAAATAAGTGTGTGCAGTAATTGGAAACGAGAGCAAATAGAGCAAAGAGTTATAATGGAATACATTTATCAGACGAGTGTGAAGATTTATATTCAATATAACAGCCATTTCGTGTGCAATAAAGTCACCTGAATGTAATCCATTATTAGACGGTTTGAATGAGGGAAATGTGATTTTTATTTCATTTACTTGTTCCCTGTTTATATATGTGATAATGTGTATGTGTGTACAAATAGTCTGGATGTAGAATGGAGAGGGTGGATATACTCACTTGAATTGTAAGTCTTCGTAAATAAATTCCAGTCCAACTGGTCGTCCCCACTTTAAGGCATAGTATGAGGAGGATAGGACATGATAAGGCAGTAATGCATAATGGATGGCAATCGACATGCGAAGGCCATTGTCACTCCACTCTTGCCATGACCAGAACCAAAACCATTTCAATTGTATATTAAGCAGATTACCTGCTACTTGTTCATGATGGTGTACATAACATAAAACTAAACAAATTCCCACTACGCAACATTGGAATCCTAGTTATGACTAGGCCATGATTTTGATGATTATCATTATTAGTATGGATCTAAATATAATTCCAATAAATGGATAATTCTACTAATAGCCAATCCGACTAACTTTAACAATCGTTCGACTAAATGGAGGAACAAGAGGAGCATTTACGATGTCAATAAGCAATAAAATTGTGCGAGTTGTGTACTGAGTGTGTTTGTGTGTGTACTACTTAATGATGATGAAACCATAGGATAAAGGTAAAGTTATGAAGAACAACCAAACCAAGCCACAAAATCTAGTGAAATCAAATTATATTGTATGTTGATTCAATCAATACATTGCCAAAGGGGGCGATGTATGGAATGGGGATTAAGGAAATGTAAAATAAACATAAATAAATTATTAAACAAAACTTGCCTTTTTGTTCCTTATCAGCGGAAGCTTTCTATTATATAGAATTATCATAAACGTCTGATGTGACAGTTAATGCTGATTCAATAGAAGAGGGAGACTGGAATCCAGAGAATGAACAAAGGCTTCTTCACAAAAAGCTGAATTTTCATACAATGAGGTGAACAATTAATTACTTCCCGTTTGAAGAATTAATTAAGGCTCGTTCTGCATCATGAGATTCCCACCACCCCTTTTCCATACTAACTCATGGTTCTCTGCAGGAATCGTCTCCAATGCAATTAAATGCATTGTTATCAAATACGTGTGAAAAGAGCAAAAATTCAATTTCATCTTTACGATGTTTCTGAGCACCTTACTTGCACCTTTTCAAATCGATGACGTTGTCCAAGATTTATCGTTTATTCTGCCAATTACTTTGACGCCCAACGGGGTGAATAAATTCTCTCCAGCATCAATGCAGGCGTTTTTTCTGACCCAAGTAAACGTGTTTACTACAACTTCACTAATTAGTTGGACACTTGCAGCAAATTTCTTGAGAAAAATCGACAAAGTAAATAAAACCTTCCCGAGAAACGGGACGAAAAGTATTCGTTTCAATCACAATTCATTACAACAGCACCCAAGTTTTTACCTACAATTAAGGGGCTAATTAAACGCGCATTTGTTCTACCATTTGCTTCCAAAATATTTTTATGGCGTTAATTAAATTTTTATTACTATAATCTCACATTAATTTCTTGAAAAGTATAATTTGAATGTATGAAAATTTACCGAGCGTGTCCAATGATAAGACTGTTATAAAAAATTTTTATCACCCTCCTTACGATAAAAAATTCTTTTTCAATTTTTTTCCCAGAAAAAACTATTCCTTAATAGTTTTAACAAAAACATATTAAATTTAATAAAAACTTTTGGATCGACGATTCATGTTTTAAGTCTCTATTGTTGTCTATCAAAAATATAATATTGTAGATATTAAACTTTCCCACAAAGCAAATAACAAGGACAACAATCTCACTGAAAATATGAAGTTCCAGGGAATTGAGAGGGTTTAATTTCTATCGTAAAAAGTTCAGGAAAATGCAATAAAAAAATAAGCTCCCTAATTAAAAAACTACCAGGATATTATTAATTTTACTATGAAATGAAGCCATCCATGGTAAGTATTGCTATTCAAATATATATTTGAAATTGCACTAATTAACAAAACATTTTTTTATAATTTATTTTAAAAAAATTAAATAAATGATGAAATATTTCAGTATTTTATTAAATTTATATTATATAAAACTGTTATCATTCACAGCTTTTATTTTCAGATTTATACAAATAACTAACAACTTACGAGTATAGTGAATAAATTCATCATAAAAACCCAATTTTAAGAGAATTAGAGCGACCTCATCATTTTAAACCTATATAATCTCTGCTGAAAAAAGCATCGAAAAAGTTATAGTTGTGGCACAAAGTCAACTTACTGATCCGTAATAACAATCCTCCAGGCGAATTAAAACTTAACCAGCCATTTCATTCTGAAACACTGCACTTAAAACGGTATATACTGATGAATAATAGTGCCAGGTAAGTGCTTTTTGTCACTTAGTCACTTTGTCAGGTCAATTAATCGTTATTATTCAAATATTTAACTTTGTCGATTGGCTATTTTTCTGAGAGCTTAAAACGATTCGCCTCTGTCAGACTTGGTTCATTAAGGAGTGTGTTTAATTGGCAAAAAATGAGAGAGCTTTTCCAATGTTTTACTCTGTTTGTTACACTTTATAACAAACCAGTTTTGATATATCTAACTCGGATTAGAAGAAGTGACATTTGACAAAAAGTTGACTATAATCTGCTCGTGACCATGGTTCTAAACCTGAAACTTTTCGTACTGAATTTGAGAAACATCCGATGAAAGTAATTGGGCACCGTTCCATTGTCCTTAACCTACATTGATAAATGAACCCCTCCATCCCTTCCCAAGATTTTCATTAAGGCACGGCAAGAGGATTTCCTACGGTAAATGTGATTGGAGGTCTGCTATTATTTAGCCAAGTAAATTGGTTAAATTTAATGGAAATAAATTAGGTTTCCTCTTTAAGCGTCCGTTATAATTTCGGCAACTGGTCGTGATGAAAGGCAAGGAGAGTTGTACTGTACTGTGTGTATGTGCTGTCAAAGGTCGCCGACAGAAGGAATTATGGTGGCTGTTTTGTGCCAGTAGAAATGACGGAATGAAACAACGACAAAAAATTGTGGGCACCATTGTTGTGAAATAAAATTAGGAGTATTAAAAAAGTAAAAAATGCGACAATAAAGGCAACAACAGAATTGGATCCAAAAATATATACCGAGGGATTGGAAAGAGTGAATGAAACAAAGGGAAATTCAATAAAAATGGTAACGCACATGTACTTGGGAATATAAAATGGAAAACAGAGAAAAAGTATATCGATATCTATATGGTCAACTATAGATATACTGACATAAATAGAGTTCACGTCTTGGAGCATAATGATCGAAAGCAACACGTAACCTTTAATTTGACTGGTTTCCTTCTTTTGTTGTCGACTTTTACTTTCCAGTCCTTTCATATCCGTATTCTGATGCCCATTCAATCTAATAGCTACGGTATCATTTGGTGCCTCGTCCTCTCCGCCTAATAGAGCTCGTTATAATGTAGGACCAAGTCTGAAATTCAATTTAATGTGAACCCCAGAGAAAACATAAAAGAATTTCAAAGGCGACTTACTTAATCTGGATTCGCCGTCACGAGGCAGTTCCTTTTTTGCCTTCATTCCGCGCCATTGTTTGTGTGCAACCAAAAATTTGCCATTAAATTTTAGAATGTGACTCGGGCTAATTATATTCGCGCTTTAATTTCCTAAATTAATTTTAATCATTAAATATCATGCAGATGGAGTATAGAATTATTAATTAGAAATTAATTAATAATGTTGACAAGGAGCTTCCTCAGATGCCTATCTAAAATAAGAAACATCAAAGCCGACGACATTTTCAATGCATGTAATTACTGAAATGCTGTCGGACAAGTGTAATATCAGTAAATACACAGCTCTATGGCTTGACAATCTCTTGTAGCTTAATGTAAAATTGATGTTGTATTTGATTGGTACACATTATAGCAAATTGAAAAAAATCATGTTCGATTACAGTACAAATATTTTATACCTAGACATGAAATAATTAGGTCTCAATGATTATAATGATGTAGTGTTATTAAAAAGATTTAGGTTTATACGAGAATATCTATTATCAAAATTTTCTAAAATTTTATGAATATAAATATTTAATTATATGTTAATATAAAATAATTTTATTAACACTAAAAGATGTATAGAATTAACAATATTCTGGTATATAAACGTATAATGGTGCCAATTTTTATGAGCAAACAA
>JXOV01010443.1:0-11229 GCA_001014945.1 Clogmia albipunctata | reverse complement strand
TAACTGTTCTTATTTATATACCTAATTAGTTATTTAACAACNCTATGAATAGAAGCTTCAGGGCAAATTAAAACACAATAATTTGTTGAAGACTTGAGCGAGCAATCAAACGACGAACCCGAAATTCCCAGTTTCTTACATAAAACCATCTGTATAATGTTACATGTATGGTCTAAAAAAATTAACTGTTCTTATTTATATACCTAATTAGTTATTTAACAACGTAATACTATCAGTATTAAGTTTTAAAATTATTCCAATGAGGTATTAATTTCTCCCCGAAAAATGGCAATTTGCATCACAGTGAGATGGTGGTGGTGCTAAAACTAGTTGATAGCCGTCCTTAAACTCCATTTCAAGACCATCGAACTGTTTAAGCAGTTTTAATTCTAACATTAAACACTGTTTTATTGACGATTTTATGTTTGTTAATTATGAGTGGTTAATCGGTTTTGTCTAACCCTGAACATTAAGATTTGGTCGGGATAATAAGGAAATGTATTTGATTTCATATTTATTGCTAAATAAAAGTTAACATTGATTGAAATTTGCGCACAAATTTTAATTTTCGCTCAAATAAAAAATCAATAATCATTTAATTTTATGACAAATATCAATTTTCATATCATCAAAATCACTCAATTTCTCAAGAAACGGAAATTGAAAATTATCTTTAAAGACATTAAAGCGAGTATTTCGCTATAAATTTTTCTAATAGGATTTCAAACAATTAATTGCGAAATGGTCAATAATAAATGTCCAGTAAAATAATAAAAGCTTCCTCGCTTCCGATCCACTTCTAGAGAAAATCAATAATTGTTCTATTTTAAAGTTAATTTCTTCTTAAATCGGTATTTATTTTTCTTTAAAATCATTATTATTAAATTTTAGTATTTTAATTATTAAATATTATTGATTTAGAAGTATTTCATACATTATTTGCAAATATAATAGAAAAGTGAGAAGAATATCCCAATTTTACAATAATTAAGTTCTGAGATGGATTGTGTCGAGATAAAAGAAAAACAAATTACTTAAGATCAAAAGTCTAGATAATAATTGTTTAAAGAACGTGGCATTGTTTTCGAGGCACAAATAAACCGCCAAATAACTTGAAACTCGAGCATAAAGGACATTCCTGGCCACGTCATTCTCACTGGACCAAAATAATTTAACGGTCGGAATTCTAATTAAAATTACATCGAATATAGATTGGATTTGAATTTCTGTATCCGATTCTAATTAAATGATTATGGGCCGTAAATAAATGGTGACTGGAAACTGGGGGGGTGGAGTTTTATTAGATTATCGATTCCTTGAACCAAATCGGAGCAGTCGCCCAGGTCGCTATTTTCAGATCAAATGGACTATATTTACAATTATTGCGTTATGATTGGCATAATTGGAGTCACAATGTGTACAATGTCCTATCGCAGACGCCACCATTAAGCCTATAAATAAACAGCAGAATTGATAGTGCATCCGAAATTGCATTTTGTCGATGGCGAGACATTTAAAAATACACATAATTTTTGCAAACAAATGTGCAAACAATAATCGAGAATCCGCGAATGATATAATCGACCGCAATTTTCGCACCCAATAATCAGGACTGGCGTTTATTTATACCCCATATAAAATACTGTCAAACGGTCGCTTAATATCAATAAAGAGAAATAGGGTTTTAATGGAAAGAACGCCAAAATCTAGGTCGTTCTGTCCGATGAATCAAATGACACAAATCCACTTTAAGATTGGCGAATTTATAAATGCACAAACATGCTGACAAATGATTGATGCAAATTTATGACAGATGCCTTTAGTGTAATTATAAAATAAAAAAAAGAGAGACGGATCTGTAAGACTCACCTTCATACATCTGGGCGTATTGCGGGAATCCAGCAGCTCTAAGCCACTTGCAGGCCTCCATCGCCTCGATTTCTAAAACAGAAAAACAGATAATTGGATTTCAATTAGAGATTTTATGGGCAAAATTAGTTTCGGTTCCTGGTCTTCATAAATGCGACATGGAGGAACCTGATTTCAAAGGCACACTCATCAGACCAGATGGCAGTAATATAACCGTTTATCAAAGGCATCATCATCTTTTCCCAGCTACCGGCTAAATAGATCGCCTTTCGCTTTTATTTCCCTCCCCGAAAACCCGTTCCTCGGCAATCATCCAAGTGCACACAGGTGATGATAGCAAATGGCACATTATCGCACAAGGCAGGGGAGATGAAGAGAGAGTTATAGTGCCCAGAATAGAGCGTGATGCGATTTTATAATTATTTCATAAAAGTCCAATGTTATTTACAATCTTGGCGACATTATCTGCTTTATGATAAAATTGCAACAAATTAGCCAGGCCGGAGCCGGACGATTTGATTGACTGAGGCACCCTGGGACTCTCCTCCTCTCTTCTAGTAGTGAAAGAAAAAGTAATTCCCCGGCTAAACAAACAGCTCCACTCCAAACTTGTTCTGGCCTAACGAGCGCCAACCCAGCGCTCAATTTTCCAATCAAAGTTTAATACTGCAAATCGCATCCAAGATACACGCATTTCCAATACAGGTCTTTGTGGTAGCCACTTTATTAATGAAACACTAAATTCAATTAACTCGAACATGGTTCGATGAAAGACTGGCACAGCAGAGCGGTAAGTAGCTGGCACACGGAAATGGAATGTAATGTGCAATTTCCAGAATCCATCCATCAGTCCACGCAAAAATCTTATTAATAAATTCACAGTTCTGGGAATTGGGTTTTAATTTGTATTTGCATTTTCACGATATTTGCCGATATTGATAAATTTGAAACTGAATTCCAGGAAGCCAACATTGATATTCATAGAAGTATTGTAATCTGAACCTCAAATTTTATCATTAAACTTTATTTGATCAGTAAATAATAACACAACTCTCTCAACTTATTTACAAAATATTCCAATTTTAATTAGACCAAATTTATTTAATAATGAAATTTTGATTTTAATTAATCCACTTACGTTAACAACCTGTTTATGAAATTTACGGTTAAAAGTTTAATTAGAAGGTTTTCCTATTATTATTGATAAAATTATAAACACTAACCTATTATATACTGAGACTGTACGAATTTATAAAAGAATTCGATCACTTCAAATTGCAATTAAACAGAGACTGAGTCAGAATAATTTTAGAAAAAAAAATATTTGTGCTAAACCTCCTAGTCGACTTGGGCGATACATGACTCGGGTGCCCTTCTAGACGGTTTAAGCTTAGTAAGCGTAAGACCTAGTAAATAAAAAACAGAATAATTTAAGAAAAAGTAGGCCTAAACCCTGTAGAAAGACAACGTAAGGAAATAATAATATTAAAATTATATTTGTACACAAAACCAATACTAATGCAAGATGGCGAACGTCTCAATTTGGTAATTTCCAGACACAATACATTAAAAGCTGACGCAGTTTAAAACAGAGTTGAAAACAAAGCAAACTGTCTTTTTTGTATGAATTTTACATGCTGCCCTTCTAGCTGGCGCGCGTCAAGTATTACAGAACATTCTCCAACCCATTGAATATAACCATAACAGCAAAATTAAATATGATTGTTTCATATTTTTCAAAATTTTAAGGAAAAATATAAAAATGGTATAATCACCATATGAAATAGCATTAGTAAGCAAAAAATCTTATTCTTACAGTATTAAAAAATAATCTATATTCTTTTTGTTAGTTTAATGTACTTTAATTTTAATTATTTATAGATTTGGCAAAGCGAAAACCATTCCTAGTACCTCTTTTACTATTATATTAACCATGGAGTCCATAAATTCAATGTAATTGGTCATGTCTGTTTAACAGGCTGCCAGCAAACTTCAACAACTGAATAACTGGTCGCTCCTGTCCACCGATCCAAATATTGTTTGATATTATGTCCGATTTGTTCCACGTCTGCGGCTTCAAGTACAAGGAAACTAGTCTCAAAAGACACGCAACTCTGACCAACAGTTGGTCTGTGATTAGAGGACTAAAGCGCGCGGACCGTGTGTGTATATCCCATCGATTCGGACAGACTCCCTCCAGCGAATCAATCTGGTGCCTTTCTAAAGCTACATGAACCTTTAATTGGTATTTTATGTAAGCCCCTTTGTACACGAGAAGAGTTCGCCTCTTTGTGCCTAGGGTTATTTGCCCGCCAGAGAAAGACATTAGCCGGGCTCGATTAGTCAGTGGAGTCGTTGAAAACAATTAGGAGAGGTTACGTATCATCTGTTATTGTGTACCAATAAATACTTCAAAGCCATTTTTGATCCCAAATTGGCGGTGAAAGCTACTCTTAATGACCTAATGTGGTCGAAGAGCGGCTGAAGGAGGGCCTTCAGGTATAGCTTTAACTCGGCAAAGTTGTCATTAATTCGCACAAACTCAGATCGGTTATTTATTAACTATCGAGCCAAGACAACGTCTAATTAAAATTCACCAAGCCTCACCTCCTCATCCTCCTCGTTCTTCTATTTAATACATCTTTCCACTCTGCTGGTCCAGAGACAATGCATTACTGAATCGACAGAATCGCGAAAACCTCCTACTATTCGATCTCTGCCGGCTCTGGAGAATGCTTTCGATTACGCGGTTTGTTATGATTTTGTAATTAAGGTGTACACGCACCAGGTCTTGGAGTGATTAATCAAATCTGCAATTCCAAACCGAGGCGAAAATTCTCGCTCTTTCTCTCTCCATCTTACAAATTTACACACCTTTTCCTTTTTAAGGTAAATTGCTTTTGGCACACTGTGTTGACAGTTTAGGTTATTTAAATGCTAATTTATAGCGCTCTTATACATTAGAGAGACAAGTAAATTTAAATTGGAATATGACAAATTGTATTTCAATTTTTGGCGGATCTTATTAATTTGTTGTCCTGAACTTTAAGAGCAGATATGCAAAACACGTACAGAGAAGAGAGAAAAAAAACTTCGTTACACAATTGAATTGTCGTAAAAGAGACAATTCAATTAATGCACAAATGAGGATAATTGGATACCATTTAAGGGCCTATAAAATTGCGCAATTCTTTCTGTTGTCTGATTTCCGTTCGCGAATATCTACATATATTTCGCCTTTTAGCTAAAAAGATAAAATAATACAAGGCGCACAAAAAATAGCGTGTTGGCGTTTCTCTTTCTTTTCGCATTTTCCCGCCAAACCAATGTAAAATCACTTGTAAAATCATTCGCAGTGATCTAATCAATTTCCGTGTATTTAGAGATAAAAATTAATAAATTAATATGTATGTGAGCGCTGGGGAACATAATAATTCATTAATCGTGCTGCGACGACAGCCGAGAAGAGAAAAGGCAGACTCCGAAAAAATACCCGCAAATTGGAGAAATTTCGCGTGCGGCGGCGGCGGACGGACATCGTATCGATGAAACAAGTACATAAGCATAAAAGCTCAAAGTGTATAAAGGAGCCCAATTAACACCTCACCTTAATGGACCATTTCAAACCGCAATCTCTGGCGCGCTTTGATAACAGCGCAAATGGACGGTTAATGGGCTTACATTCTGTCACATGCACATGGCCACCAATTACTCTGGTTTAAACCTTGTCCCCGACGAGAGTAAGAGTGGCAGCACCGCTTCCCCTTGATCCCCTCCTCATTAGCCCCGGCAAAATCAATTCCAGTATCAATAACATCGTCATCTCTCTCCCCGAGAGCAGCAGCAGCAAAAAAGGGAAAACGATACTGCAAAAATTATCCAAGCGAATAACGGAAGGATATTGGCGACACAAAGGGAGTGGGAACGGAGCCAAAGCTTTGATGTTCATAATTAAATGTGAATTTAGAATATTCAAACACCTATAAATAGCCCATCCGATCGATTTCCTCACCATCTCTCTCACCTGTACGATGATGATATCGGCATTTTATTTAACCATCATCGCAGGTAAAACACAAATTCAAACCCGATCATTTAATTGAACCCTGAAATTCGAATATTTAAACTCGTTATCATTACATATATAAATAAATTCACTTATCTAATCAGATACACCTGATAAACACCCGAAAGTAATATGTTTTGGATCGGATTTAATTCCTCCAAACGAATGCAACCACACAGTTTAAGGGTAATTAAAAGCGAAGAAAAATCACGAGTTGTTAAATAATATGGAAAATTCGGTCAGAATGGACGGTGACAGTGAAGTGAATGGAGTCAAAGCGAATCCATTGGTGTCGATATCAAAATATAAAATCGCAGTGCGAAATAAAAGGGCCAAACTGACCTTTTTAAGTGACGAAAAGAAAATGGAGCGAAACCAAAGGCAACCTTTTCAGCGAAACTCTGCAACCAGAAGATCCCTTCCTGGAATAACGAAAACAGACCGGTTTCGAGATCCAGATTATGAAGATGAATCAGAGTTTGATCGGAGAGACTTATCCATTCCGGGGACTCCTGTCTCCAGTCGTCATGTGATGTCCCAAAAATACCGGAACCAATTGGCGGAAAGGGAGAAACGGGAAAAAGAAAAGGAATTTGAAGAGAAATTGGCTGAAGATGATCCCCTGAAGAAATTCATCGATTCAATGAAGAAATTAACAGCCTCGAAAAGGGACCAGAAAACCCAGCAACCAAACGGTTCAGTGGTTACGGAACAAAGCTCCACGACTCCTCCTGCCGCTACGGAAATTCGTAAACTAAACACCCCGCCCTCGCCTTTGCCAGCTTCTAAATTTGGATACAGTGAAATGGGTAGCTGGAATGGGGGCTCTAATTTAAGAGGGTACACCCCTCTATTTCAGCGCACCATGTCCGTGAAATTGACCAGCCAAAAGTTTGAAATTCCCGAATTCAAATCGCAAAAAACTGCAAATGGTGATTTGAATTCAGAGAGGAGTTCATGGGATCGTCCCAATTTGCCCAAACCCCCCTCATCCATCATCCTAATGCCGTCAAACGGGGAAGTGACCAGAACTGATGAAATCCCACCGGAACCAGCCAGGCGCCCAACCGTGCGCCGCTCAGTGTCCAATGCGGAGAAATTTTATCAAATCCGTGATCGGTTTCAGCAAATGAAATAATACATTTACCCTAGGATTATATTTATCTATTTGGCCTGTATATAGAATAAACTAATGTTTAACAAAACACTATTGTTGTTATTTATCAGACAAATGTTTGTTCATGAGATTTATAGAGAGATTATCTTAAGCGTAGATCGCACAGCCTATTTTTGAGTTCAGTTTATCCGAGACACGAACCGTCGAGCTTTGCTAACATTAAACCAGATTGTTTTTAAATTAAAATGGACAATATATTGTTTTAAATAACGATAAAATTGCGTTTTACTTTAAACCTTTGAAATTTGCTATTTCAATATTATTTGCAAACCACAACAACTTCATAAACACTATTTGGAAAACATTCAAATTTCAAATGAAGTGATTTATGATGAATGTTCAACTAACAATTTCAATTTTCAATCAACTTCTAATAAAAGCTCGAAGGGTATGCAATATTGAAAAATATCCAATTTTCAGAATCCAGTACAACCAAGTTATTTGCAAATTAAGCAATTGCAAGCTTTTGCTTCTTAAAAGAGCATAAAACTTATTGCGTTTCTTCGCTTCCAATTTACGGAATTACTCTCATTTTTACAACAGTTACTCGGTATTTTCCTTAAACAAGACTGGATGAGATTTAAGCGACACTTTTATGGGTGTTTTTATTTAAAAACATATAATTTTTACGTTAAATAAGTCGTAAAAGTCGGCAGACAAGCCAAAGTGGCGATATTTAAGAGACTTTACCAGTTTAATAGACGGCTCTATGCAGAGTCTGTCGCTCGTCTATTATTGGTCATTATTTTGTTTATGGGCCACGGACATTGCAGTCACTTCGGACTAATGATGCTGCTAACAATACCGTCAACAATGCCCGTTCATTTTCCGTACAGTACTGTCAATATCTTTTATCACGACATTGACCGTTTACCATTTGCTCGGAATTGCACTTAACCAGACCCCTGTCTGACGTCGCCATCAGCGGCCAGGCATTTTTCTCAATCCTACAATCATCACATCGAATTCTTATTTCGAAGTACTTCCATGAATTCAATTGGTAATTCCCTAAATTCAGTTTGATTGCGGGTTTTATTTTGGAAACTTTATTTACATGACTTTTAAATATACTTTTTTTTTTAGCAATTAATAACATCTAGTTAGCGTGCGGTAAAGTCCTAAAGGACCTTTCTGTGGAATCAGCTGGTCTACAGCAAACAGCGAAATTGGATGATTTTACTGCGGAAACATTACTGGGACAAACACATGAGCCTCCAAAAATCCAAAAACCCTATATTTTTTCTCACGAGGTCTTAGAACCTAGTAATTTTAGAAATATCCCTTTTACGAGGACAGTTTTACATCTTCTGACCTAAAACTAACAAAATAGTGATAAACCGTCACGAAAAACATGGTTGAATAATTAATGGAATTATTGGAATTTTACTGGAATTCAAAATATATTTGTACACGAAACCAATACTAATGCAAATAAAAGGATTTAAATTAATATTTTGGTAAAACTCAAATTTTAAGAAGGTTTACTATAAAATCTGATAACTGCCATTATTTTATTGATGACACATCTTCCGGATTCTACGTGCACAGTATTTTTAAGAAAAAATTTCCATTTGAAATTTAATTCACTTATCATATACTAGTTTTAAAATTTGCCACTAGTTGGCGAACGTGTCGTTTTGGAAATTTCCAGTCACAATACATTTAAAAAGAAAAGAAGGTCAGAGAGACAGTAAAAGACGGTAAAGACAGTCAGCTTTTGTATAAATTACCATGTTGTGCTTCTAGGTGCAGCACTACTGACACAATAGATCTGTCTGGTTACAGTACAGGTGTCATTGGGCACCAAAAACAAAATAATAATAGCGTGCGGTAAAGTCTTAACTTTATCAGAGTTATTACACAATCCTTGTGTATAACAATAAAATACAGTTTATAGATTTAATTCTAGATTATTATTGCAGTAATAACAAAGAATTTGTTATGAAAATTGCATAACAGAAATTGTTTTTTAATGTTTTTTTAAAGAAACTGTAAAAAACGTAGTACGAAAACTTAATTTGCAGGTAATAATCGTTAGCCAGTCTGGTTTCTATTTTCTCACTCGACTGGCAAAGTACTTCATTACGTAAATTTTTTTGTTTCAATCAGAATCATTACAATTTGATTTTAAAGAATGTATGTTTTGTATAAACAAAATTAAATGTTTTTTTTTGTTTAATTTTCCTTATGCATATTTTACATTTATCACTAAAATTGATACCGTATTGAGAATACATTATAACTAAAAAATATTACTTTATTCAATTTAAATGACATATTAATAGAAATAAATGCATAAAAATAGAAAATTTTCATTTCAAAATAAAGTTAAAGAAATTAAATCTTTCAATAAAACTTATTTTTAGAAAAATTATAAATAAAATTGAAAAACAATATATATTGTTGAAGCCACATGTTGTAATTGCCAACACGTGGAAAAATGGGAAGTACGGCGGAAAAAAACGGAAGTACTGAGAAGAAAAGAAAGATGCAGTGTAGCTTTCAATGATTTCATTAGTTCGATTATCTGTTGCCATTAAAAGGCTTCGTGAAATGAGAAGAGCTGGTAAGGTCAGGTCGTGTCAATCGATTACCCCTGGACACTCTCTACACTTCCCACCCATTTGGACCTCCGCATTTAGCCGAAGGATCGTGGCCACGGTCTATTTTTAGCGAAAAGGCGAGTGCCAGCTTGATTGGTCTGCTGCTCTGTTTAGCTTGTTTTATAATTTTTGCGAATTCACACGCATAGAGCAGCATCTGGTCGAAAATTCACAACAAATCAGCGCTCATTAGTTTGAGCTAAATTTATATCATCACTTTGAATTAAGACAAAAATAGTTCATCATAAATACTCTTATATCCGAAAATCAATACACGGATGAGTCGTCAACTTTATACAATTTCGGGGGGACGGTTTAAATGCAAATTTGTCTTTGATTTATGAGGCAGAAATCCGTAGATTCTTTTCAATTTGCGTAATTATGATTAATTGCCCGATCTCCATTGGTGACAATTTTCACACCGGTCAGTTTAATTTATAACTTGTTGATGGATGTAATGTTGATTTCGAAGAAAAAATTAATGTTCTGTCCTTGTATACCAGTATTTTAATACCCAATTTGTCATAAATTTCAATTACAAAAAAAAAATTGCTAATTTTAATCAAGTTTAAAAAGTAATTTCAACAAATTTCTTAATTATTTTTTCAAGGACACTTTTACAGACTTTTATGATTAAATTTTTTTTAGATCTCTAGGGATTTACAAAGTAAATATATAAAAATAATTTTTGGGAGCTTTTATTAAGCTTTCGTAAAGGTCATTGGCAAATATAATATTTCTGTCTCCAATGAATAAGAACAAATCTAAATACTAGACCACGTTAAAAAGTTAAGATATTTCACTTTAATTGAAATAAATAAAAGTTCAATTTTAATAATCCATATTTGTTAAAAGACATTCGGCATTTTTGTTGCTTAAAATTGATATTTTGACACTCATATTTGCTTTATCAAAGTCGTTTTATACCATAAGTGTTTTAAGGAGTTAAAACACTTTTATTATTGTTGAAAGTTACTTTGGTATTGGGTATTTACCGTAAAACATTGACGAATTTTGACGAATATTGACGAAAATTTGAGAACAATATCGACACTCTCAGATTACAGTTATGGACTTTTAATTTTAAAAATTCTGTTTCGAATCACCTTTTTGTTATGAAATAGAAACATAAACAACACTGACAACTATTATCTAAATATAAGAATTTGTGCCGAAGAAATCAAAAAAATTTCTCTCAATTTATTGATCGCCCCAATGAAAGTATAGTTTAACAAAATTGCAAAACCGTTACACTGGTTTATTTGATTTATTCGAATTTAGTTTTAATTTTGGAATGTTGTACTCTTTTCCCGCATTACCCGTTGAGCAATAAAACAAGGTATAGTGTGTGGAACAGAGTAATATATATTATATAAAAATTTTNTAAAAATTTTAAAAAATTTTAAGATTTTGTGTTAATTTATTTAAAAATGCATAAAATACGGTCGATCAGCAGTATTTAACATTTGGGCCTTCTTTAAAACACTCTCTACGCTCGTGGCTTAAAACAACCC
>JXOV01010441.1:0-14221 GCA_001014945.1 Clogmia albipunctata | reverse complement strand
GCTTTAAAAAATTTTTTAAATAAATATTATTGGAAATGTGTTTTATTAATCTTCCTTAAAATTATCCTTTTAATTTGAGAATCTGTTTTTATAATATATATTATACAAAAGAAAAAGATAAGAAAATACAAACAATAACAAGACTGATTCCACGAATGGAACCCGTAGAGGGATCCTCATTAATCTTCTCTTAGATAACTTGCGTTCTATTGAAATTCCAGTGTCTAAATCAGTAACGGGCAAACTTTTTAAAAGAAACGCCAGTTCACATACCAAAATATAATATTTAGGCAGGCCTGGTGAAATCACAAATTCTCTTGTAAAATAGTTTTGGAAATGACAAACATTATTTTTAATTTCACTCATAACATTGCATTTGTCAATGCGGTACTAAAAACGCAATATAGAAACTATTATTCAGTTTTGAAAATCCAGAAAATATATTTTGCATTATATGAATTCACTTTTTTAAATCCATGAAACGGGTTTAAATGGTATTTCGTTAATGTAATCTATATACCTAAAATAAGTGCAATTCCGTATGGAAAAGACGAATTTTCTTCGNAAAACGCAATATAGAAACTATTATTCAGTTTTGAAAATCCAGAAAATATATTTTGCATTATATGAATTCACTTTTTTAAATCCATGAAACGGGTTTAAATGGTATTTCGTTAATGTAATCTATATACCTAAAATAAGTGCAATTCCGTATGGAAAAGACGAATTTTCTTCGCACAAATTGGTTTTGTAACGGTTTACTTTTCTGCACAGAGTGCTGAAACTATTTAATATATGGCGAGCGATGGCTTGTCCAGGTTGGATTGTGCAGATCACTCGCCATGGGAGGAGAGAAGAGAGGTTGGAGATACCAAGAGAAAAAAAGGGGCGGAGGACGATAATTACCAGTGACGATGGAGACGGGCCATGAGGGCCACGAGAGCTTTTGGCTCCTAGGGAAAGATCTTAAGTTGTTGGCGACTATGTACAGAAAGAGATGGAGATTTGTCAGGTCTCCACTTTTATTGATAATCTAATAATAATATTTACAATGTATTTCCAATAATAATTTACTTGAGGAAATGAGATGCAGGATGGGCAAGGAAGGAAAGAGATGGAGAAGAAATTTGGAGTGCTGGGAGTTGCTTCTCAGGTCCTGGTCCTGCGGCGGGAAATAAGATCACTACAATTGTCACCAATTTAATAAATATAATTATTGTTGTTAAAAGCATTTCGTTGTGAGTATTCTCATCTCATTTCAGAATTACACAAAATAGTGTTCTATACACATGTGAAATCGGTTATTACACCACCTGTATCGAAATATACTATTATGAATTTGCACCGGAAATGTAATTCTTTCAGTAACCGATTTTCTCGATCACGTCGATCTAAAATTTTAATGGTTCCTTAAAAGGGTTTAATCAACTATATCATAAGCTTTGCGTTTGCTTGTGTAAATTGAATCCGCGCGGAGTGTTCGATGTTGATTTATTTGTAATGGAAAAGACCGAAAAATTACAATTTAATTAGCGCGATGCTAAAATGGAAGACTCAAGATAATCACTTTCGAAATCTATGGTTGATTGTTAAAACGAGGTTTCAAATACAGTCAAATAGAAGAAGTCGGAAATATTATCATAAAAGATGGTTCGTTACAGATACATGTTCAATATACTATATACTTTTCTGTAACTGCCCAATATCCTCCTTGTTTATTTGATAATTTGATAGAGGTTCTCATTGTTTGTTTTAATTTACATTAGAGTGAAATTAATTTTTACAAATTTAAATTGAAATGCTGTTCAAATAAAACGAGCAAATACTTAAAGCATTATGCTTTTAAAATTTTAAAAAGACATTTTAAATTAATGGGAATTTTGTACTATAAAACTTTTGTAAAAAGCTTTTCGGATTAAGTCTTTCCCAAATGGATTTTGGTAAGGGAAGTGCTCATTAAAGGGTTATTATGCTCTCTTTGTTTTACGTTTATGGTCCATTAAATGAAATCACGCGCAGTAAGAACTTTCTATTGACAATTTATAAAATATTTTTAAATGGTATTTTATTTGTAATTAAACAATATTCAGCATTTGTAATTCAATGTTTTAAAAGCACTTTGTGAAAACATTATTTCTTAAAAGTGATGACAAGATTTTAAAATATGAGTATTTAAATTTTCGATAATTATTTCTGGGACTTAATGCTGGTCTGTCATTTAATTATCGATTTTTCTTAAGAAGGTGTTGACGAATAAATACCATGACTTGGGTAATTATTATTTATATCTTACTCGTGGCAACTTGTTTTTAGTCAAAACAAATTGGAGACAAACTGTGAAAGCCAATTTGTCGCAAATGTCAATTAAATTAAAATAGAATTAGGATGAAATATCCATGACAACCTAATCTAATTTCGACAACAAATTAATGTTAAGCAATTCCACCTTTAAATATTAAATATATAAAGTTTAAATTTATCTTGTCAAAGACATTATATTTAAATTTAATTAGAGCTCACTTAGTATAACAATATATTCAAATAATTAAGTTAATTAAGTTTTCAATTTAGAGTAATAGGACAAATCATTATTCTAGTTTTTTTATGACACAATTTTTTGTAATTGAATTTGTGTTCATTTAGGTTTCTTTGTATAAAAAGTTGGTTTTAAACAAATTTAATATTTAATGTTTACTATAGTTGTCTCTGTCAGGAAAACATTTATACAATCCCGGTTGAATATTCCTTACAATCCTACTTACTAATTGAAACTCGTACTAACAGAGCGACACTTATAACTCCCTACTAAACTTAGATCGTGAAGGATCGTTTGTAGATGTGGCCGAATAAGGAAGACAGGACATACTAGTTGTATGTACAGATTTTAGTATAACCATCTTTTTTTAAGGTTAATAGATTGTTCAATCGCACAGGACATTCATTGTTTAATGCTTTTCAAAACATGAACACAAAAACTTTTTAAACCACTTATTGAAAAAAATCACTTTTATATAAAAATTTATTGTCAATTTTGGGATTGATTTAAATTTTTGTAAAGATTTTAAATTTCTTTATTTGCTAATAAAACAAATTTCAAAAATTTTCACTTACTAAACATAGGCGAGGTGGCGCAGTGATTAAAGCGTTGCACAGAATTCAATTCGGGTCCTTCGAGGAGTTCGAGCCCTGATTAGACCGTAATTTTTGGTCTTTCCAATTACATTACTAGTTTTCACTAACAACATTCTGTGATTAATATTTGTTAAATATACATTTACAAAAAATAATATTGCCGTATTCCACTGTCGACAACTAGCATCGTCAATGCTATTTGCTCGACCAGCTAGGTTATCAAAGCATAGGATTGAAGAGATAAATTTGATCTTTCTAATACTTGTAATATATGCTGCCATTCTATGAATGCATACAGATGAAAGGATTGGTCTTCTTCGTAGCATGTGTGTTCTATTGCGGTTGCAAAAACCTGTAAATAAATACTCACTATATAGAATCATTTTTTTCTTATGCTAATATTAAATTATCAATTTTGAATGATTAGTAAATGAATAGATAAGGCATTTGATGACATTGATTACGTAAAACAAACTGGTTAGACCTAAACCGGTAATAGTTGTTGAATCGTAGAAGAAAAAGTGCTACAAATATAACAATTATTATTTACTTCTAATTTCGATTTACCATTAATTTAGTATTGATAATTAATATAAATTATTGATATCTTGAATTTAAAAAGATATATTTTTTATTGTTCTAATTTCAGTTTAATACTAAATAATTCAATTTCAATAAGATTCCCAAACTTCACTAAACTTTTATAAATAATATTTTTATTTAGAATATAGTCAATATTTCTTATAATTCTGAAAATGTATTATGCAATTTCGATGTAAGGGACAACCCACAAAATTTGGATATTGGTCGTGCCAACGAGCTTTACTTTCCGTTTCAAAACCCATTTGTGTGGAAAGAATGATTTCCTTCTTTGTTCTGGTTTATACCGAAAACCATAATCTTTGCCAAACATGCCTCCATTTACAACTCATGCTTTTATTTATACATATAAAACGCATAGAAATGGCAAAGATATAATTCTATGATTCGCGTAACAAACCCATAATTTCCTAAATTGTGCGAATAGACACCAAAGATCCTCCTCTTTTTGGATGAACGTTGTGTGACTAGAATATTGGTTAAATAAATAATTTAATCTTATTATTAAAAATGAGTCATCAAATTATTATAGTCACCATATAATAATAAATTTCAATTATTATTATTATTTGTAATTAATTTATATCATTGAGATATATAACATTAAATATAAAATTTATTCAATTCATATCATAAAAATCATACTAATGCAAGTTTTTTTTGCTAAATAGTGCCCTAATACTCGTAGTTATTTATACAGCTAGATTGATAAGATAAGACATTATTAAACACTAGGGTTGTTTAAAGCCACTCGCGTATCCAGTGCTTTAAAAGAAGTCCGTGTATTTAATAAAACATATGGACTGTGATTTATATAAAATTTTATGCGTTTTTCAAATGAATTAACACAAAAATTGAAGAAAAAAATTCCTTTTCCCAAATTCAAAATTTTTATTTGGTGTGCAGCAAATCTTACGAGAAGATGGATAAAACTAAACTTCGCCTTACTTGCCATAAGAAATATACTATACACTTGCTCTTCAGTTTAAATAGTTGATTTCACTAACCAAATAATTCGTTTGAAAAAGAAATCCGATATATGTATTTTGATTTAAAACGTTCTATTTAAATTTAAGCAATCCGCTATAAAGCTAAACCATTTACTAATTTATTTAAATCACGCATAACGCATCTACTTTCATACAAATTTGATGGATTTCTTTCTCGGAGTTTATACTTTAACGATAACGATAAATATTTCTTTCAAACACTTGTGCTATAAAAACGATTTAAATAACAAATTTCAGTGCCATAATATCAATTTTATGACAAAAATTCATGTAGAAATTTAATAATTCTTATAACATGTCCTCGGTTTTAGTTTTTTAACAGAAATATATAGGATTCAGTTTCGTATTCAAGTGAGTTTAACATAACCCCACATTTTAGGCAAAGTATAGAACTCGTTTATTAACTTTAGGTTATTTAAGTTTTGTTACATAATTCGATTCTCTTTTAAAACAATTGAAAGAATAATAAACATCATTAAGACATTTTAAAGTAAACATGTGTTTATTACCTTGCTTATCGATATAGTTAAACATTTTTTTAATGATATTGAATGAAGAAATATAAATTTCCAGTTGAAATCTCTAAATTTATAATTATAAAACAAATAATTTTACCTTTAAATTCCTGTAACAAACATGGAGAGTTTCAGCGAACGGGCTTTGAGTTTTCGTTGACTATTCGATTTCAGTGTATTATTATTCAATTCATAAAACCTGGAGTAGTTATGAAACGATCCTGTCAGTACGACCGGCCGAGTATTCGAAACCATGCCCTCCGAAGAGGCAGTCGATTGCGTTACCGCTAGAACATTAGATAAATATTTTTTTTATAAAAAAATCTATATTTGTTACTTCTTGTTATTATTTTTAATATTCTCAGAAAGATCAGTTATAAATTACAAACAACTCTTTTTGTTTTAAATTCCCAGTAAGCATTCTTCTCAATTTATTATATTTCTATTATTATTTTCAATCAGTTCTATTTAGGAATTTTATAAAATATTTAAATATTAAAAAATTTAAGTCATTCTCTTATATTGCACTCAAATTTTAAATATAATAATCATAATTTAAGGAAGAATTGACACAATTTAAAAAATATATTTTCTTCCAAAACAAATTAAATTTGAATTGAATTTTCTCAAAGGCCTTGACATTGTCGATTTAAATAACAATGTGCAAAAAAGGTCAAAATTGTTCTTAAATTTTCATTTCGTTTAAATTATAGCAGTATTTCAAATAACTGAAATCCTATTTTACAGAAATAATGAATAAAAAATTACTGTTATTGTTATGACTTGAGATATTTATAAATTTATGGACAAGTCTGGGGTTTTTTCTTCTTATCTCCCAATTTATTTATAGAGTAAATTGTCCTTGTGTTTTTAGATCATTGTAATTTAAGTACATAAGTAGTGAACCCGGTGAGTGCTCTAAAACACTAGATTGCCACTATAACCCTACTCCATTACCCTTAAGTGTTGTAACGGAACCTTATCGGGTTTCTGATTAAAGAGGCAATGCAAAGCAACTTTTGGGCCATTACTTAAATAAATAAATTTTATCTACTGGAATGGGTTTTCGCATTATAGAAAATAGAGATTTCAGGTACAATTTTATATGAAAATTTTATCGGTTCGTCCTTTTGATATATTGAAATTAAAAAATAATCGAAATCAGTATTTATATTTTTTGGCATAATAAGGTAAATAGGTCAATGTCAAAGAAATATCCAAACTTATAATCATAAATAATTAATGAGGCAGTCGAAATGTAATAGGATACTTTGGGATACTATGTATTCGAAGAGTTTCATTGCATTTTTTTTAACCCTAACCAACACAGATGAGCTCGTAATCGACTCCAATTTCAATTTTATATAGTTTCTAGTTCTGTTTAAACAATTTCAAGAATAATAATACAAGTTTTAGTTTTTTCTGTAACTTGGATTAGTCAACTTTTATTTGTTTATTGCAATTAAAACAAGCCCGTATATATTAAGTACCAAAATAGCTTTTTAAGTGAAGTTTGGGGAAAAGACCCGTAATTAAACACATTTAAAATTCTTGGAACCGAATGAAATGAGTATAACTAAGCAGTGCGTTGTAATGAGGTACTTTATAGTTAGAAAAAATTAGCTTCTTAACTCTGTTATACCTAAATTTCCCATTCATTCTAAAAAATTACCATAGATAATAGTATATTTCGATACAAGTGGTGAAATAGAGATCATTACATCACGAATTCACCTTGAATTTTGAAGAGCGTAGGGAGAAAAGATAGGTAAATGAGTGCTGTAATAACATATTTTATATGTGCATTGAACGCTATTATGTGTAATTCTGCAACAACAAAAACAACCAGTTAATCGATAATTAATAATAAAAATATTCGCAATGATTTTTTCAAATTATGCATCAACAAATCACAACGAAATTTTCATATTCAAATATTTAAATAATAAATTTGGTTTTGGCAAAAATAAAATAAAATTCCACAAAAATAAAAAAAAAGATAAAAATACGATTCCGAAGAAAATAATAAAATATTTGTAGATTTTACAGCTTCTCAAAGATAACGGATCTTTAGGCACAATCATAACTGACGGACATAAAATTTTCACAGCCAGCACCACTAAATTAACACCAAGCAAAATTGAACAAGGTTTATTACAAAACATTTTAAATGAAATTTCAATAATCTATAATTTTAGTTTCAATTAGTAATATAATTTGTTGAATATGAACCTTATTAAAAATGTTGATTGCAAATTTTATAATGAACACGTCATGTTTAGTAAATAGTGTGCCTTAAGGCCCAATTAAGAATTTAAGGTTTAAATGCAAAGATTTTGTTTAGAATTGTATAATAATTATTTATACAATAAGATGTATAAAATAAGGCATTATTAAAAATTAAGGTTGTTTTAAGCCACGAGCGTAGCGAGTGCCTTAAAGAAGGCCCGAGTTTTTATTAATGCTTATCGACCGTGTTTTATAAAAATTTTTCTGCATTTTTAAATAAATTTACAAAAAATATTATATTTTCGTAAAATTTTCATAAAAATATGTGGTGGTCTGTTCCACACGCCTTTGTTGCTCAATGTGTAATGCGGGAAAAGGAAAGAACATTCCTAAATTAAAAATAAAATCACATAAACCAGGGTACCGGTTTTGCAATTAAGCTAAACTTGAATTTCATCAATAAATCGAAAGAATTTTTTTTGGTAATCGCTTTTGATTTCTTCGGCAGAAATTCTTATATTTGGTTAATAATAGTTTTCAATATTTTTTATGTTTCTATTTTATAACAAAATGTTGATTCGAAACAGAATTTTTAAATTATAAAATTCATAATCTCGTAATCTAAGAGTGTCGGATAATGTTCGTCAAAGTTCGACAATATTTAGCAGTAAAACCTCCAGTACCAAAAGTCACACTTTAATAATAAAAACGCACTAACTTCTTTAATGCACTTGTGCTATAAATATGACTTTGACAAAACAAATTTAAGTGCCATATAATCAATTTAATGAAACAAAAATAATTAAAAATTGCACTGTACAATAATAATTTATTTGTTCAAAATTGGTTGAATATGAAATGATTTCTATAGATTTTCTTGAAATTAGTAACGAAGGTAATATTTTGTACAAAATATGAGAACTAAGGAAATATAAGATATTATATTGGAAAATTTAGTACGAAAGCAAAATGTATAAAAGGTCAAAGAAGCGCGAAAAGAATATATTATTCTTATATTTCTATTTTCGAAAAGATTTTCTTAAAGGGGATTTAAACAAACATAATTTAAAAAATCGTTTTGTTTTGGTTAAAAATTAATTATTCAAAATGTCAATAAAATTAATAATTTCTCGTTACACAAAAACAGACGTCTTTTAATGAAAATGTTCAAAATAAAAAAGAAACACGATTTGCTTTTAAACAACCAGATAATAAATAAAATTTATTTAATCCCATTACCTTAACCAATTAAATTATTTTAACATAAGACTCTGGGAGAGTAAATAAAGATACTTCACCATTTCATTTTTATGTATTATTTAATGAAAGATGCATAATTTGCAAGTAAATTTCATTAAATTTATTATACGTTAAATTACATTTTAAATTAATCTATTTAACACTTCAGTACATGAATTAGGATAACGTTTTCAACTGAATGTTCTACTGTTCTCCACAATGGCAATGAAATACAAATCAATAAACCGAATCATCTAATTATCGCAATAATTAAACTTGTTCTCAACTCGGATCGATAATCAGTATGTTGGTTTTTTGTTTCCAGGATCAATTAGCAATATTGACGTTGGTGCTGAGTATCACTGCAACAAGACCCAAGTGCGGAAGGTAATATCGGGAGTTGTGGGGGCCGCGTCGTCAGTCACTTCCATCCAAGTAGCGAATTTATTGAGACTCTTCCGGATACCGCAGGTAAATAAAAGAATTTCATAATTAATTCACTAATGAATCGTTTCTTTTGAAAACTTGGTAAAGCCACCAAATTAAGATAATAAGCAGTAATATTCATTATCGTACGATAAGAGGAATTGTAAAATTTTCAAACAAATTTAAATCTGGAAATGTGCTAAAGTCTTTGATTTTCTGTGAAATTAAAGGTTAATTTAAAGCTTTTAAATATTATATTATATATAATAGAATATTCTTAATTTTTATTCCAAAATTAATGAGTTTTGAAAAGAGTGTTAGTGTTTTTTAAAAAAAAAAAAAAGAATGCACAAAATCTTATATAGAGCTCGGTTGATAATAATTCTGAAACACACGATCTAAGTTTAATAAGACCTTATAATGGGGTTGTTGAACATTTGTATAATTAACTTTAAAATTTTACAGCCTATTTGACAGAGACATACAAAAATAACAAATGTAGAAAAGTGGACTTGCCATGTTTTCGAAATAAATGCTTCAATTGGGTTGACAGAGAAGAGAAGTCTTTCTTAATTGACAACGAATCATTAATGTTACCAATTAGAATTGAGAGGCTGAAGACTGAAGGCATGGTTTCGTAATGAAAATTGAGTTTGGGGTTGCGAAAGAAGTGACTTCCTTTCCCTTTCCTGTTTGACTTTGTATTAGGCGGTGAAGATAAGATTTTGCAGTGCTTTTAAAGAGACTTACAAACAAAAATTTAATTTGAGCATCGAACCCGTATCAACAAATTGAATTATCATGTATTTACCATTTTTTTTTACCAATTAAGCTTTTCACATCACTAAAAAGAAGTGTTAAATCCTGATGTTTATGGGCGTAATTGTTTGAAGTCTACATATTACATTCAAAATTCTGAGTGTATGGAGGGGCAATCTTAAAGCAACTACTCGATGATATATACTCGAAAGTTGTCCAGAATTTTAATTGTTGAATGCGTGACGTCGTTAGCCGCGCGGTAATTAATTGGTTTAGAACCAATAGATACTAATTCGACTTGACGAGAGGACAGAACAAATCCTAATCCAGATCCAGATATTGTACTTAATTCAATACTATTTATTATAAAACTCAATACTTTTTGACCGAATTTGGCGAGAGAATTTTTGATTTGTTTTTCGCATTTTAAGCTGATATTAAGCAGATTAGATCTAAAGAATATTGTCATAAGTTAATATTGCGCGTATCTAACTATTTAAAACGTCTTTTATAACGATATTATTATATCGAAACAACTTTTTACAGTGCAAATAATTTTTATAAAAGATTCGAACAAACCTATTTTCTTAAAATCAAAAACATTTTTTAAAATGTACTTTTATTTTTAAAAAATTAGATAATAAACTAATTGTAAACGACTTTAACCCGGATTTAATTATTTTTTGTTTAAATTGGCTAGTCAAGTCACTGTTGATGTCATATAAATTGTTTTTTTTAAACAGACTTTGTAAAAATTAAATTTATTAAAATAATTTTTTTTTGTTTATTATCGTTTACTTGCATTGGTTATAATAAAATAATAAACATAATAATTTCATATTTTATGATAAATTTACTAATTAAAAATGTTGGTAGTATATTCCATAATTCTGTTACTAAAAACGACAAAATACAATCTTCACAACCTAATATTCTTTCAAGGCACATAAAATAAAGGGGTTAACAAAACTAAGCGAAAGTAATTATTCGCGCTTAATTTGTACAAGGAAAGTGAAAGCAATATAAATTTCTATTAGCGAGGAGAGGCTAATTGAAAATCTGGAACAAATGAATATTAAATTAAATTAAATAAGTGATACTAATTATTAAATAAACGTCGTCATGTGCGAAAATGTTTGTTTTGTTGTCTCAGGATGTGTCACTGGGAAAATTAAACCATGAGCTCGGAGTCCCATGGTAACTAAATTATAATCAGTCTTTCCACCTTTCTGCTAATTGTTTTCCTCTCCTTTGCAATATTCATGCCAAAGTTTGCCCTCTATTTAGTGAAGCGCAAAGAAGGAAACTAATTGCAAATGTTTATTCTGTCCAATAATTGTAATTTCTTTCTTTCTTTCACTCTCATTATCAAGGTTTCATTCTTTTCAACGAGCCCCGAGCTCAGCAACAAGCAACGCTTTGAATACTTTTCTCGGACCATCCCTTCGGATCATTATCAGGTGAAGGCCATGGTGGACATTGTCCGGAGGATGGGGTGGAGCTACATCTCCATTATTTACGAGGAGAGCAACTATGGGTTGAAGGCCTTCGAAGAGCTCGAAGATCTTCTGGCCAAACATTCAATTTGTATAGCTGTTAAGGAAAAACTATCCAAAGACTCTGGAGTTGCAGCCGAGGCAACTTATGATCAAATTGTACAGAAACTACTCACCAAACCCAGAGCAAGAGGTAATTCCTAATTTATTTTATGATTATAATGTTTTTCCGTGTTTTACTACTTTAACGGTAAATATTGACTTTTCTATTAAATCTAAATCTGGAACAGAATATTTCTTGTTAGATTGTTTTAATTATGGTACATGAGCTACAAATTAATCAAATCACATAAAAATATATTTTAAAAAATATTTTATTAAAAAATATCTCTGATAATTTTCTTTTTTATCAAGGTTTGGTGTTATTTTTTGGAGTAAATCCAATGAATACATTTGATAAAATTATAAATACAGGAAACATTATATTCAGTAGTTTTTTTTTAAATATCCAACTCAATGTTATTCACTGATTTAATTTTTGAATCATAAATAATTTTAATAATATTGTATAATTTGCAGTGGAATAATTGAAAATGTTAAATGAAAGAGTTAAATCTAAAGTTATTACTTTGGTAGGTAAATCTTAAAGAACATGAGTTTTGTATAGTTTTAAACATAGGCCGCGCCCATTTATTCAAAACCTTAAGGTTCCTGAATCGATTGTGAAGTATTGAAAAGACCTTATCTATTGGAATGTCCCACATGAAACTTTACACCTTTAGTTGGTCTATTTTGATAGCTCACTTAAACAATATTTTTCTTTGTTATGTAGTTTTCAATAGTTATATGTGTTGTCTATTAATATAAGTCAAATTATAGGGTTTATCTACTTTAATAGTATTTTTATATGATAATTATTATAATACATGTAAACCCAAGACTTTCTAGGTTTAAAGCCTTTTATCATTAAATGCTGATTAGATTAAGCCAGAGTTATGAAAAAATTTGGATTTATATTGAAAGAATATGTTAAGTAGAAAATTGGTCAAAAACAGTTAAAACAATTAAAATTTAGACCATGCAGCCAATTTTTAATTATTAGAAAGCCTTTGCGATAATTTAAGGTAAATAATAGTATATAGCCCTTAAGTAATCTTTAACGCAAATTTTGGATCTGCATTCAGACTGTTACTACTGACATCTTATTACAAAACAAAATCAGATCCACTTAAAAAATAGATCAGAAATCTAAAAGAGTTATTGAAATGTCTATTTCAAGCATGTGATGCACCGCATGCCTTTAAAATTTTAAATCTCTAAGTAAACTCTAATATTTAATACATATATCTTAAAAATAACTAATTCAACAATATGTTTTGCATTTATAAAACATATTTGAAGTACCCAGTTTCTGTTTATCATAAAAGTGTTGTTTTATCTCTTATAGAGTTCTAATGCTTCTGGAGCACAGAATAGGATATTCAATTATAGGAATTACTTCATTTAAACTGTAATATTAAAAATGCAGTTTATTCAATTTAAAATATTTAAAAAAAAATTATATATAATATATAGGATAAACCAATAACTGTAATCCCAGTTTAGCCGTATTCTTTTATATATTATGTAATAATTAGGAATATTTTATATGCCTCAAATGAAATAATGAATTTTAAATTAATTTGAAATATAAAAATTTTCTCCTCAATACAATTTTTCTAGAAATATTGTTAGTACAATACTCGTATAAGCATTATATTTCTAAATATACTGTATTTGTTATAGAACTTCAAAGATTATTTAATTATTATTTGTGCATAACGTAGACTTTTTTTCATGCAAATTGGTTTTGTAACGGCTTAAAGGACCCATTTACCTATTTTAACTCGCTGCTCTCTTCAAAATAGATACTAAATTCGTGCAGTAATAACCTTTATTTCACCACTTGTATCGAAATATACTATTCATTCATCATTTTCATTGAAATATTTTTTAACAAATTGTTCAAAGCTTGTAGGTTTGAGAAGGTGCAGTAATAAAATCAATTTCCAAAAATTTTCAAAAACACAATGCTAAAATTTTGCTAACACAAAAAACCTTCAATTGAAAAATTCCGTGTTTGATAATTTCAATTTCTTCGGAATCCTTTTCACAATAACGGATCAATTCTGACATGCATATTTCGCCAAAAATAGACAAATCTATTCCCTTCAATTTCCGAAAACGTCAATCAAACATGTGTACGATTGAATTTATTCCAGGAGCAATAATCTTCGGATCGGACCAGGAGGTGGCTGGAGTGATGCGAGCCGTGCGGAGGAATAACGCAACTGGGGCGTTCTCCTGGATCGGATCCGATGGCTGGAGCGCCAGAAATTTAGTGTCTGATGGAAATGAGCGGGAGGTGGGTTTGGGATCCAGCTCCATATCATCATCATGACCCATTTGACCGTAATTAAACCGGCTTTATTTCCATTTCTAGGTCGAGGGTACGCTGTCCGTTCAGCCCCAGGCGAATCCGGTGAAAGGGTTCGAGGAGTATTTCTTCAATTTAACCGTGGAGAACAATCTTCGAAATCCCTGGTTTGTCGGTAAGATAAGCCTTCCGGGCAAATTTTGATGAAGAAGTTGTCCCAAATCCTATTTCAATATTGGGTATTTGAATATGTTTAAGGCTTTTTGTTCTTAAATATCAAGGAATCTCTAAAAAATATTAAAATATTATGAAAGAATATTATTCAGTCCAAAACTTCGGATAAAAATTATTTCTAATTTATGTGTTTATTAAGAGGCCGGATAGCGTAGTTGGTTAAGT
>JXOV01010439.1:17431-36855 GCA_001014945.1 Clogmia albipunctata | reverse complement strand
GGGTTACCCGTATCGTCACATTTTTTTTTGGACATCACAAGGGCTGAGATTGAGGAGAAAGGTCTATTTACATTGACGGGAGAGACATTGACGAACATTGACGAATCAACCGACACTCTCAGATTACAGTTATGGATTTTGATATTTAAAAATTCTGTTGCAAGTCAACATTTTGTTATAAAATAGAAACATAAGCAACTTTGAAAACCAGTACCCAAATATTAGAATTTGTGCCGGAGAAATCCAAAGCGATAACAAACAATGTAATGTAAAATTGGACCAAACAACTCATGACTGAGTTATAGCTCTCACTCAGATATATGAACGACCACCGGTATATTGCACCATAGTAATTCCTTGGAGTGATGGGTGCTGCCGACCGGCTCCTCCTCACGGAAGCGTTTTCCCTACCTACTAAATAAAATATTATTGTAAAGGAGGTGGATCGAATTTATGTGGCAGCGACCCGCCATTCGGCACCGCTCACAAGGGCAGTATAAATCAAACACAGTATATGGAAGGGTATTTCTGTTACAGTAGAAATAGACAGTTAGTTAGGTAAGGATTTATTTTTTTGTTTCACATATTTGGATAATGATAGTATGTTTTGATGTTTTTTCGCAGCAATAAAGCTATAGTTTATTTACTAACATTTTTAGTGCTTTCTCCATCTCTTTTGCTTTCCTCGGCCTAATTCTTCTTGTGCCGTATTCTATCGGACGTTGGCGATCATGTTTGCAATGGCTATTTTATTCGCTGCGGCTCGAAATAAGTCTATGGACGTCTTTCCGTATCAGTGTCGGAGATCCCTCAGCCATGATATTTTTCTTCTGCCTTGAGGTCGTCTTCCTTCTATCTTGCCTTCCATTATAAGTTGAAGTATATTTGGAATTCCTCATAATATGACCAAAATACTGCAGTTTGCGAATCTTGATGCTTTATATTATTTCGTAATGCTTTCCCATTTCTTCCAGAACACTAGCGTTCGTAATTCTATCCATCCAACTTATTCGCAGCATTTTGCGGTAGACCCACTTCTCAAACGCCTCAAATCTCTTTAGGGATCTATCTGAAATAGTCCATTACCCCATTTAATACAGCAGTGTTGAAAAAATATAGCATTTAGCTAGTCTTACTCTTAAATTCAGTTTTATGTCTCTGCATGTGGGTACTTTTCTCATCTTAAGGTACGCTGTTCGATCCTGCAACGTATTTCCAGTTCGTGGTCAATATTGCATTATTGGTCAATAATATAGCCTTGATATTTGAATTTATTGACTCTTTGAATTGGCTGGTTGTACACTCTTAAACAACAGTCTTCTTAATATGTAATTAGAATTTTAATAGATAAAATAAATATAACCTTATGTGAAAGATATCCCTAATGTAAATTACAGAAACATAGATCTGAAATATTACCCTTAATTAATAAAATCAAAGATTAGCAATAAAGTATTTATAAATTCAGCTATCGGAGCAATAAAATTAAAGTTAAACGAAATTGCTTACTTAAATTTATTCAAATACAATAATATTCTATCGATTTCCCACATTATGATCGATATATTTTATAAGTAACAAACGCAGGTATAGTATTTTTAGCAGATAAATTTTCGTACAAAGTACTGTGTATTTACACGTATTTGAGTCTCTGCGAATATTGAATAGTGTATTATAACTTAACTTTGTTATTATGATGGATTGTTTAGAGAAAGCATTGCAATCTATCTATTTTTCAATAGAATTGAAAGAAACATTATTTTAAAATATAAATTGATCTGTGATTTAATTGAACTTATTTGAAAATATTTGTTAATAACTTTTATTCGTTATTTGGTATTTTTAAATACTTGATAAACTTCATTTTCCATGAAATTTAATTATAATTATTATAATTATAATTATTTTCTGTTAGGTCTTAATTATTTTAGTTTTATAGATTGAATAAAGACACAAATTATGGAACAGTTCTATATTTCATTATTATATGACAATTTTGTATATAAAATCTTTTAAAACAAATTATTTGTACTAAATGTTTTCGAATATATAATTCAAAAACATATAAAACTATTAATAAAATCCACCAACCTTATAAACTGACCTTTTACAAATAAAGAATCCGACTAAATTTGTTCGCAAATTACATTATTCATCAAAAACATTTTTGCATACGTACGTACATAACTTCGAGAAATGTGGATAAAAGGGATATTAATATTTTGGCAATATTTTATTGGTATTTTCATGCAGTGGTGACTGAATGGAGGAGGTTGGAGGAGATTTGACGACTCTAACGATGATGGATGATGGGTTATAAAATTGTTGTGTGTGATCATTTACAACGTCATCAATTTCGTCAAACATTTTTCTGCAATTTGCCAAATATCATTACCCAATGGCAACATTATGTGGTTTTGACGTTCATTGATATGTTGCGGTTTAATCGGTCAACTACAATTGTGTACTTTTTTTTATAAATTTAAAAAATTTATATCTTAAATAAATAACTTACATTTTATCGGGTGACATGTCAGAAGTGTTTGAATTACTTAAAGAAATTTTAAAGTTTTTATTATATATTTTTATGGATTTCTTTCATAGTTATAAACTGCAATTATTTAGAGCTTAGTCATAAGCTTCAATTTTCGTTATTAATGTCGTTTTGTAATGGGCTGGTAGCTCAACTAACTATACTTATTACTTACAGTCTAACCTCTCCTGTTAAGTGGATAGATCTATACTGTCCTAGTGTGTGGTCTAATAGCTTTTTTAATGTAAACGATCCTAATTATTTTTAAGGTCGTTTAATGAAATCGTTATATTGAATTACTCTTTCGAAAGCAAAAGTTTTGTTAGGGACAGAAATTGTGATCTGGTGGGAGAGTCAGTTCTATAGACGATGCGGGACGTTTAACTGTCCGGTGATACGTTTCAAAATGTCCTAAAGTAAATACATAATTTATTTTGAGTTCTAAAGACAATAAAATAAATATAATAATATAATAAATAAAATTTTTAAAACTTGAATAAGCTTTGTATATCAAATTATTTTATTTAGATTCGGAATACAGATGGCTTTGAATAACTTTTTAAATAAAAATGAATGGCCGTTAGCACAAATGTCAAAACTCCACAATGGCTTGTCGGATTTTAGCAATTTTTATCTCGAATTATTTGTGTTCGAAAGGTTTATAATAGGATTAATCACTATAATACAATAATTTTCACAATGATTTTCAATAATTAAAATTAAATACGAGAATGGTTGTTGTTTTGTCAAAATATTCTTTACAAATCAACACCAATTATCAAAGGGGTTAGACAATGTTGTCAAATATCATAATTCCAACTGTCAAGTATAGTTTTGAATTTTTAAAAAATAATTTCGTTTGCAACAAATTTACACAAATTCAATATTTTTCCATTTAAATATTATAATATCGTTTCAAATACTTTTGTCTGATAACTATTTAAATCAAATTCAGTTTGTGCTTCTTCAATTATATTTCCAACAATTTTTCATATAATTCCTTTTCTTGCCACAGCATTTTCTTATTCTCCTTTTAGTCAATGTCAAAACATAGGTGACATATATTTCAGATTATTTGCTGTGGCTGAGTCTAAATATCTCTTTTTATTTGTGTCGCAATTTCTACAGTTAATAAAACATTGAACAACTACCTCAAATAATATATAATAATAATAATAATAATAATAATAATAATAATAATAATAATTATTCCCACGACATTCACGACGGAACTAGGGGTAGTCTCAACCTCAACCAACGGGTGTTAGACTGTACACGACTGTTTGTTTTTTCAGTGTATTAGTAGTCAGTTAATAGCACCTAGACCGGTTGTAAATGGATCCAGTCAATCCGCCCATTTTATTTATTTGCTTGCGCCATCACTAATTTATAATTCGCTATGAATAATATTTCGCAATGTTGTTGATATACACACAAATGGAAACTTTTTCGCGCTAGAAAAATATCCGCCCGGGATTTGATCCCACGACCTCGAGGAGGATGTCCAGGGTACTAACCAGAGGCAGATAAATAATATACTTTACTTATAAATTCTTGTTAACCATATTATTTATTATTTTGTTAAATTCTACAAATATTATTTAACTTTTTTTATATGTTCATTCTCAGGCGGTACAACATTAGTATTAAATAAGATTATTGCTTAAATTTATAATTCGGGTCAAACAGCACACCACAGAAATGAACAATAAAATGAAAAGGAAAAATGCTTTTGTCGGTATTAAAAAGAGTTATTTTTATGTTAGATTAGGTACGAGTCCTTATTTCTAGTGTAGACCTTATCTAAAAAAAGGAATAATAATCGTTTGATGTCGCAAATAATAACGAATTATGTTATATTATCAAAATGAAATAAGTACTTTTAAAACGACAATAAAGCCAATTCCTTCTCTGTCTTTCTCTCATTCGTGGACAAATGGCAGTTTGGTTTTTTTATGTCGGGAATCGAAATAAATAAATTCTATTCAGTCGGCAAATTAAGGAAACTTTCCTTTCAATTTCCAAAACAACGACAACTCGTACTATGAATTCATTCGCAAAAAAGTCAAACGTTTTGCAAACTATGGCGGCATTTTTTTGTTTAATGTTGGATCGAATTACCGAAAATGGCCCATTGTTTGCAGAATTTTCAACATCAATTATTTCCTTTGTGGGAAAACCACTTCGATTGGTTGCTGGTAGGGTACTTTATATACCAAATTCTTTAAATGTTGATATTCATAATAAATTTATTCTAGAAATTACAATTTGTATTGACATTTATTTACAAAATTTGAATAGTTTTGAAAACTTTAACTCATGAAATACTTATGATAAAAATTTGATTGAAGTTAGTTCTAAGAAATTGACATTTATTTTATTCTCCTAAAATAATACTATGATTATTGAAATAATGTGTGTTTTATTAGCTAATTAATAGCATCTAAGCTAATTGGAATAAGGATTCAATCGGACCCGTTCAGGATTCGAACACATGCCTAACAAGTAGGCAATCGACTACATTATCACTTGACTATAGGCGGATTGATAATGCAGTTCAATATAATTAAATTTATTGAATTTAAATTAAATTTCTTTTTTTTTTTTTAATAAGTGTAAAATATCATAGTGAATTAATAAAGTTCTGTGGGCAGTACTAGCCATGAAAGGAAATAATCAATCAAAAGTTCCCTGAAAATGGATACGATCTACACCTTGTTCTTTGCAATGGCATCTTTTTTCATTGCAATGTCAAGGATGTCCGTTTTGGAATTTCAACTTTTTTCATTGCTATGTCAAAGGTCGACCATTTAAGATACATGGACAGTCATCTTTGACATTGTAATGAAAAAAGGTGTTCTTATTGGCAAAGACACTTTGTTCAACACGAATTACACATTTTATTATGACTTATGTTAATACTAAGCCGGCAAGGTAGACAATTAATTACTAATGTATAGTAAGAATTGTCAGCAATAAGCGCTGGTTACATTCTTCATATTTCAACTCCAGCACTGGTATTATTTTTCAAACTCCAAATTCAGCAATTCAGCACTAATGATGATGATGATTTTTTTTTATAAAATTATATTATATTATAATAGTGAAGAAAGACAAAGAAGTCAAAAATTTGTTTTTTAATTTTCAATTTTGATTTATCTTGTTTTGATATTCTAATATAATTTGTATATTTTTAATTATTTCATTATATTTTGAAAATTATATTAGATAATTTTATTACCGCCTTTTTTGGTTTTGTAGTGTGTGTGAACATTTACGTAATTCGATAATAAAGTAAGTTCATAAATTAATAACTCGCAAAATATGAGAAATAAATTTTTCAATTTATTTTCGGTTTAAATTGCAAAAAGAGCCTGGTCCAGTATAAAACGTAATGACGACTAGAAGAGAGGGAGAACGCAAAAGAAAGGCCAGGAAAGCATTTGCCGATGACCTCATGGCGTGCCATTAAAGAAAGCAAATCTAATCTACCACTAAATTTGATTTGTCCCCTTTTCATCAACAATCTGATCCCGATTTAGCAAACGACGTGCTCTGAATCGAGAAACGGCCTTAATCAAGTGTCATCCCCCTTCTTCCCATGTCCGCATTAAGTAAATCGCTGTTTTACATATTTATTCCGAATCCGAATCAGCAGCCAGTTGATGAAGCATCCTGATGGGATCTTAAATCATCTCCAGCTCCTCCACACCCCAGTCCATTGTACCTAAATTGAATTATGACATGTTCTCCACATGCTCAATTTCAGACAGAAAAAAATAATATTCAAATTCACCTGCAAAACGTATTTTGCCAATTTTGAATGCTCAATAAAACAACTCTTTTCTATGGTACAATTTTCTAGTTTTTAGGCTGGAGGATGGGAATAGTTTAATTGTTATTTTTATTAAAAGGTCGATAAAATAAGGCATTACTAAGAAGAAGGGTTGTTTTAAGCCACAAGCGTAGGAAGTGCCTTAAAGAAGGCCCAAGTGTTTAATAATGCTTATCGATCGTGTTTTTAACAACTTTTATGCATTTTTAAATAAATTATCACAAAAATTAAAAAAGACTTATGCAGCAAAAATAGAGTAGATCTGTACTGGAATCCAGGCCATACAAGGATAGTAGGGAACGAAAAGGCGGTTGAGCTCCTACAAGGACTAAAACTATGGGCACACTTTAGGGCAGACATATGAGGGAGCACAATTGATCTTCAGGTCAACAAAGTGATAACCTCATTAGAGTAAATTAATAAACTCAATCTTTAAACACACCTTTATTTAGTTATTTTTTTTATTAAACCAATGATAAAATGAAAATTGTGTCGTATTAGCAACGGTTTTTCTTTTCCCTACATAGAATTTTTAATACCAGCTTTTATAAATTAGTCTCTTATTTCATTTTCATTAAAAATCTCATTACTACAGTAAATTTTTTGTTTGACTTTTCTATACAATTTGTATTAATTTTGATTGTCATATGTTTATCCAATTTTCATTTTTTTAATTAACAATGCCTGAATTTTTTTTTAAGAAGTCAGATTTTAATTTCAGTAATGAATTAAACTTTACTGCTATGATATTTTGTATGTAATCTTATATATTAACTGTAGGCAAATGTTTGAATGATATAATGTGTTTATTACAACAAACATGTAAAAGTTTTCCAGTGATGAGTTTAATTATGATGTTTAAAAAACAAATTTTAAACAATTCGGATGTTTACTTCAATTTAAAGTTAAAATTATGATATTGATTATAAGACCAATGACACCAAATGGGCTTACGAATATGGATACATTCCGTTTCATTAATTTTAAATCGACTGTTAAGTAGTCGACAATCGGAGAAATCAAAAGCAGTTTATAAAAACTTTTTCTTAATTCAGTAATTGATGAGAATTAAGTTTATCAAAATACCAAAACAGTTAAACTGACTTATTGATTATATTTTTAATATTAAGATGCTCTCTATTTGTTATTGTCTAGCATATATATATTTATAAGCAATAAAGGCTGATCTTTTATTGGTGTCGAACAGAGCATCATATATTTATACAAAAATTCAAAGATTTTTTGAAATGTTTGTGTTAATTTGTTTGGAAATGTATCAAATTTTTTGTATAATCACGGTCGATAAGCATTATTAAACACTCGATAATTCAAAATCAAAAGAATACCTATATTAAAAATCCATAATTTTAAATTTATTATACATTTATTTGTATTATCAAGATAGTGATACTTGTAATACTGATTTTTGTTTGAATATCATCAACCGATATTCAAAATTATATATTAAAACAACATTGTGCATATATGTATTAGCGGAAAATACATTTCACCGGAATACGTTACTTTTCCATTCGCCGGTTTTCTCGATCACGTCAATCGCATATCTTAAATAGTTCATGAAAAAGGGTGTAATCAATTTGGTCAAAAGTTTTGTTGTGTGTTCGTGTAAATTAAACTCGCGGCGAACAGTTGGATGTTAATTTATTTACGACCAAGAATAGACTGCCTAAATACAATTGAATAATCGCGCTCAATCGCGATAAAGAATGAAAATGCCATTTTAGCAATTTCCTAGTCGAAGAGGCCTAAAGAGAAACGGGGAAGAATGCAGCCAGAAAGTAGATGCCGAGTAGAAGCTGTAATTACTGTCAATGGAGATGCGTTTTTGTCTCTCGTCACAATTTACATCTCACTCTATTTAATTCCGATTGATACATTTCAGACTAATAAAATCACTTTACTAAGCTATAAAGTATAAAGTACAAAATGAGTGAATTTTAGCCTTTGATTTTATTAGACATTGTTGTTTCATAATGTTTCACCTATTGATTTTTTGTTTTACAAATAAACATTATAGCATACAAACACAAAGCTACACCAAGGTCAATACCAAATGGTTTTTATTGAAATTTGTTTTGATCACATCCAAAGTTGTATTTAATGCCATTTCCAAAATGGCTTCGTTACGAGCGGTTTTCCCACTTTTAGTCGATTGAGTTTTTCATTATTTTTCCACTTTTATTATATCGGCATCATAATTAAAGAACCGATAGAGACCAATAAAATTTAATGTGCTTGATTGAAGGTGTCATTTTATGACTATAATTTACCAGTGTTGCCATTTCAAGGCAGTTCAAACAAGAAAGAAAGTGTCAGAGGAGAAAGTTTTATGTTTCTTAAGCACGCCCGCTCCGTTCACCTCATTAAAATAATGCACACAGTTGAGAATTATTCAAAATCAATTGACTAATTTATGGACCAAGTTTTTGCTTAATTAACTGCGGCAAATTCAAAAGGAGAGTGAGCAAGAGACAGAAGAATGGCAGAATGAAGCCAGGAAATCCTCAATTATTCGGAATTATCCCTGCTGCCGAGTGACACAGATCCGAGCCAGACAACAGACGCCACACTTTCCGTTCGGTTATCGGCAATTGCCTCTCTGTTCCACTCAATGGAAACCCATTTTCGGCCGTCGAACTGCCCCTTATGATTATATCCCCGTAAAACTCTCCCCCATCCCTCTTCCATTCGGTCTTCCTTTTTTCTCTGTTCTTTTTTTTTGCTGTTCCTCGAAAAAGGAACGAAAATTTGAAAAATACCCTTCCAATTACATTGATAAGATCGTCATATTGTGTTATCCAAGTCCATTCTGGTGTGTTTCTTTCTAATGTTTCGCAACAAACAACACAGTCGAATGCGGTTGGCTTTAAGAGTGGTTTATGGGCTCTTTTATCAGCCCAGATACGGAAGGAACAGTGAAGTAAAAATGAATCGAATTTAATAATGACAAACCAGGGAATTCGAATTGTTTCTTCTATTTTGTCTCTCTCTCGCCCTGCCACATTGGATTCTCAGGCCATAATTTCCTGGATTCTCAATTTGCCATTCAAACCATGGAACATCAATCTGGCCTCCTTAACTAGATTATACTTTCCAAATAATTGCAGATTTAGCAATAACTCCTAGATCAATGGAATCTTTTAAGTGTAATTTTGGTAAGACAATAAGAACTTCGTTTTGCCTATATCCTCTAAAAAGATTGCGCTAAAACTGTAATACATTTAAAATGGGCTGGAATGTTAACTGGAAATTTAAATTGTTTTTTTGTTTAATAGGTTTTAAAACAGTTTCGACGTGAGGTTTTTAAAGACAGAAGTAAATAACGTTGAATTTTCAAATACTTGTTCTTTTTTTTAACTATTACACAAATTGAACTAGGTCTAGGTAATTTTGCTTTTATGTTATAGATTTTTATTAAAAACTGCCATACATATTTTAATTGTCAAAATATTAAAACTTATTTATAAAACTTGTTTGAACACTTGTAAAACAAGGCCTTATTATTATTCTTTAACGCCATGTATTTTATATAAAAAAAACCGTACGGTTAATCAATCTCTAATTCAATTACAATGTAAAAAAAATTATGAAAAATCAGAAATAATAATGAATAAATTCAATAAAATGACTTATTGAAAGGTGATTCGTTCTGAAAAAACACTATAAAAATACTTTTGGGATTAACTTATGTATTTGGTTTTTAAATTGTTAGTTATAAAAAAAGAATAGTATTACATAATTTCCCTCAGTTAAAAACAGTAATTTCAAAACTTTTATATCCATGTTTCAGTTAACAAAAACGTAGTGAATATCAATTACTTCTACGGTGTGATAGGAATTGTGCTGCGCCAGCTAGAAGCACAACATGCTGAATTCATACAAAATCTGACTGTTTTACTACGTCTGACTGCGTACCCTTACCTTCTGTTCGTTTTAAATGTATTGACTCACTTTGACAAGTGAATTAAATTTAAAATGGAAATTTTTTCTTTAAAATACGTTTTAAACAGAATCCGGAAGATTTGTAGTCAATAAAATAATGGCAGTTATCTGATTTTATAGAGAACCTTCTTACAATTTTAGTTTTACCAAAATTATAATGTAAATCCATTTATTTGCAATAGTATGTGTTTCGTGAACAAATATAATTTTAATATTATTTTTTCTTTACGTTGTTTTTCGATAGGGTTAGTACTTATATCTCGTCCTCTCTTATTTGCACACAGGAAATATCTTTCGTCTTATTTTTTTGAATAGTTGTTTTATTTACACAATAAGTTGTTGTCGTTTTAAATTTAAATAAAAAATGTATAAATTACAGTTTAACCTAAAAACTAAAAATATCTTTCATATAAATTTGTTTGATTTGATAAATTTTTACTGTTGTAATAATAAGGAAAAAACACTATTACTTTAAAGGATTCTTTAGTGAGTGTTAAAAAGGAGGCCTGTGTGTTTAATAATGCTAATTGACATCGTGTTATACAAAGTTGTGAAAATTTTTAAATAATTTACTATACTACAAAATCATTAGTATTTAAAATTCATTTTTAAAACAAAGTCCTCTGACACTCATTTTTAGAGTGATACAGAATATACAATACAAATATTATATCTTACATTTCTCATTTGCACTTACTGTAAGTAGTCGTAAGTCATAGAGAGGCCTTATATTGTTGAACCATGCATAACGAAACTGACTTCTGTATCAATTTAATGGATTCCTTTAACAGAGGCCATACTTTAAGAATAAAGAAAAAGTAATTTAAAAACGACTTTGACAAAAACAAATTTTTATGTAACAATGTCAATATTTATATAATTTTATGCATTTAACATATAATTTAATATGATTGTTTGTAATACCCAGTAATAATCAACAATAGGTAAATTTTAACAGTTATTCGATTTTCTAGAGAAGACTATCGCAAACTTTCCCATTTGTTGTTCTCCGTATCCATTTCTAGTAGGGAATAATAAACGGCAAAGGAAACCGAATTAAAAGAAATGTCGAAACATGTTGGTTGAGTATGTGGCCATGGAGGTTCCTTATTAAAAAAATTGACGTTGTCTTAAGATTAAAAATCCTTGACACTCAACTTTATTTTATGACCAAATCAATTGAAAAAATTCATATTATGTTATTATTACATATAATATTCTTTTAAAATATCAATTGCATCAAAACTAATAAAAAACAACTTCATTTAAAACCGAATAAAAATAAAGATTAACATTTAGGGTATTTGTTTTCCGATTTTTCCTTTCCAATTGTTATGCCTAAAGATGTATACTCGCATACGAGTATGTAATAAACATATTTCCCTTCAAATAAAAATTTTATTTCCTGGGTTTTTAACGATCAAATAAATTTAACATTACCCTAGAGAACTGGATAAACAATTTATATTTGTACATAGATTTGTATGATTTTTCCTTTTTCCCATGTACTGCATGGTTAAAAATACGAAATTTTATAGGTTTCATCATTGTGAAATAAAAAAGTTTTTAAGTCATTTTATCAATCGACCTTTAATGCTATTTCTTTTTCAGGTTTTTCAAACAACTGATGATTAACTTCCGCATTTTTATGTATAAAAAATGAAAAAAAACTGTTCCTCTACTTCCAGAATAAACTTTTAACGGGTTGAACGTCATCGACCTTTGATATTCTGTATCTACAACCTTGTGCTGGAAACTTTCCAAACTTTTTGAAACGAAATTTATAGTGAATATTGATCTTAGAAACTCTGTAAGATGTAAATACTCTTAATGTATATTTTAAAGAGTGTTTAGAAATGTACTTTTATTCTCGTAATTACTAAATGATATCAACATGTTAGGTTGACAATTCAATAGTTGTTCTTAGAGTTATTAATATATACATTTTAAATATAATTCGATAATATTCTGATTTATATTAAGTTCTATCTGACCCAACAAACGTCGTTTTGCCATTTTCATTATTTATTAATTATATTTAACACCCCTTGTATTTAGTTATGCTTATCGACCGTGTTTTATACAAAATTTTATGCACTTTTAAATAAAAACAAACGAACAAAAAATAAAAAAGAACATCTGTTTTCTTATAATCAAATTTAAATTTTGTTGTCATCCTCATATTGTTTTTTTAACCTTCTAGTTCCATGGGAATATGGAGAAACCTATATCTTGTGTTCACGTTGTTTTTCAATTAATACGTTAAATTTAAATTGAAACAATCCGTGATGTTGTGTTTCAAAGAGAAATTCAATAAATGCATCTCTTTTAAAACGTTATATTTAGATTTAAATGATCCGTTCTGTTTTGAAGTTAGCCACAAATACAGTTAAACCATACACAACGAAACTAACGTCCATATAAATTTGTTGGATTTGTTTCTTCTTTGTTTCTTTGATAGAACAAATTTTCGTGTTAAAATATCAGTTTTATGCAACAAAAGTGCATAAATATATTTTTAGTTTACTTATACTAAGTCTGTGGCTATGAAATTGTAAAGGAAAATTAACTGTTATTGTATTAAAAGCGTTATGGATTTATATTAATATTTCTTTACATTTAATTAAGAATGAAATTTGTTATTCATAACTAAAAAGTAGGGAAATTGACAGTACCACTTGGCACCGACACTTAATCATAATAAAATCCAATAAGGGGTATAAAATAACTATATCTTTCAACCGGTTAGCCATTGTCGAGTTATACATTTTTAAACATTGCATTGTATAAAAGAATTTAAAATATCCTTATCCGAAAAAAATAGTGATGACTCACACTTAACATTTATTGGTTTGTAAAATAAAACTGGTCAATAAGAGAGTCCTTTCCCATATTACCCCGAAATTTCATTTAAACCGGGAAAGTAGTTTCGGAGTCTCTCGGCTACAAACACGAGAATTTTATATATAAGAAGAATAAATTAAAAAAGGAAAGATGCTATTATCAAAATTTAATTATTTATAATGAATTTGATTTAACTTTAGTAAAATATTAAATAGAATATTCTCATAAAGAACATCGAGTTTGGCTCTTAACTTGAACTCTTTCATTTAACCTAGCAATAATCAAAGTGAATGTGAATAATAACATCATTTCAATGTGTTAAATATTTTAAAATTTGATAGATAAATTAATATCTGGCTTTTACAAGACTCAAATCGGGGATATATACATTGAAAGTAAAATCATTAAAACGCCACAATGCATAAAGATAAAATATCAGTTTCAATTGAAATAAATTGTATAATCTTCCACAATACATTTCTCACAATTCATTGAATTGGGAGGACCGTCGATTGTGTTTGCTGTTGTGGCAAAGTATAAATGAGGAATTTCTTTAATAAAAACTCAATTATATTCCATTAAACTATACCGCCCTTTTGTCATCGTAATGGCGACGTCATTTCGGATTATGATGATGGTTGATTCTGGGCTGCAGAAAGTGTATTTGTCTCGTAAACTTTTACATTTGAATCGTTCATTTACAAAATGTGATATAATTGAAAGAAATATATAATTTATCACTAAAAATACACGTTTATGTTCAGATCAGGTTTTATGCAAAAAAAATTACATTCATTTTATTCATTGAGAGTTCCCGTATCGTCACAATTATTTTGGAAATCACAGGGGTTGAAATTATAGTGAAAAGTTTGCAGTCATTGGAGAGGGCTACATTGACCAACTCCAAACAGTAACAATGATTTAATTTAACATTGACGTTCATTTCTAGGTGTTCTCCTAATACTTGCTTTAGGATTTCGCTAATTGTACCATTTGGGATAGCAGCTATCTTTGAATTGTTACTGTCTAGAATTTCGGAGTAGCATAGATCACAACGATACAAGGACAGGCCATAAATCTTGTCCATTCCGAGGGTCCTAATAGTGTGTGATTTCCAGGGTCAAGAGCAAGGGGCACTCAGAGAGCGGGAGTGCAATTTCTTTAAAAGAGAGAGCAAAGAGAAATAGAAACACTTTAAAGAGAAGTATTTTAATTTTCTCTTTCTTTCGAGGGTAATCACCTACAACTTCTTGTGTGCGTTGTACCTTAAACTCGGCACTTAAAATAAAAGATCACCACAGTTATCAGAAAATGTTCGTTGTGGAGTGGAGAGTGGAGAGAAATGATATTTACCTTTTTTTGCTAAATGGTGATCAAGTGCCGAGTGCCGGTGTAGTACCCACAACCCTTGTGGGTGTCCCTCTTTTAAGAAAGAGCGTATAAACCGCAGAGCACACTATACCCCTTTAGTGGCGCTGTAAAATGATCGAACTAGCGACCCCTCTTTTTTGTCCAAAGTGTCATACTCTTAACCCTGGATCTTACGAACCAAGGTGTCTAAACCAGATCTTGAATCTTTTTGGAGTAATGTTTGTCAGATCTGGACATCAGTGATTTGGAGCATGTTGACCTTAGCTCCAATGAGTACACATTGATTGGTAGGATCATAGTATGGTATTGGAACAACACTTGGCTCCAGAGATATTTTGGACCAGTTTTCCTTGATTCAGTTTGGGCTAGCGAAAACCATTCGACTGTGCTTGATCTTAAGTATTTATTTTAGTTCAATGTATTTATTTAACCTATTAGAATTTCTTTACCAAAAATTCGTAAAAAAAATACTGGTTATATATTACTTAAAATTGCATTAACACAATTTACTGTGTAATTTTTAATTTATGATTATTTGAAATTAAAATTGTAATAAGCCTATAAACATAAAAACTTTTCTCTATGCAAACATTAATTTATTTTTTTGAAATTATAAATTTATTTAATAGAATTTGTTTGAATGTAAGAAGTTAATTTCATTTTTTTCCAAAAATTAATATTACCTGATCTATTGTTAACAAAAAATTTGAACAATCGTTATAAATGGCATTGAATAGAATACATATCAGGATTTTCATAGTATCAGTTTTCGGATATGTTAAATTTAATGAAAAAATAATTTTAAAAACTAATTTGAAAATTAAATATTTTTTGGCATTTTGGTATATTTATTTTACCATAATATTTTAAGATCATTGTTACATAATATTTTCAATAACAATCCTCATCCAGTAGGATTTTTGCTATTGTAGCAGACAAAAATATGTTGAAATATTTAATTGTACTGCTTTGAAGATGAACGCCTCAGTTCGCATTTATTCGACCATTGTTGTCCGCAGTCGTCCCTTTTGGCATCAATAAGCAAAGTGATCCATTGAGGAGGAGCGGTCCCCTTCAATGGGGACACAGCAAGCAGCTATGCAGATTCCAGAAGCTTTCCGGGACCAACAAAGGCCTCGCCGCTCATTTTACTGCATAATGATACCAATATCCAAGGAAAATGAGGCTCCAAAGCTTTTAATAACGAAAATATACGACTATCAACATCCACTTTTTTGTCCAACTAAATGGATGCGATAATAATGAATTCTCGCATTCATCAATCTCAACTCGAAGGACAATAAGGACACCACTTATTTAACGAGTCGACCATATTTATGTTGATATGACATTTCAAGATTTCAATCTAAATGGTAAATTCGAAGAAGGTCCTCTCTGACAGGACTTGTTATTCTTTCGGTTATAATAGGAAATGAAAATTAAGTAAAAAAGTAATTCATGATTTATTATTTGAAGAAAAAATAAGAAATACATTTCTAAGCTGAAAATGTGGGTTTGAATTGAATATCAAAGTTTTAAATATATTTTGAAAGGTTGTCTATTTTTATTTTATGAATCATTCAGTAATTTTTCTTGAACGTTGCATATAAAATTTATAGAAGTTAGGGAAAAATATCCTTATATTCAAGAATGTGTATGTTATCAATCTTGCTGCTTTCTAACTTCATTTCATTAAAATATTTTTTAGGCCGTCTATTATTTATAATAATGTTGTTTTGAAAGATATTTTTAATGTCAAAAGAAAATTTAAGAGGTTAAAATAGGGTAAAATTGTCAAAGATGCCATGGGGAAGACAGATAAAACACTCTCTGTAATTCAGGGTGAAAAAAAATAAATGTAAATTTTTGCCGTATTTAAAAACTCTTAATGAGACTTCCACGTCCTGTCGTTGTCAGTACTTGATCGACTAAATTCGATGATTAATATCAAATAAAGAAAATTTTATCTTAATTTTGAATTGAAGAAATTCGTATTTATTTGGTTTCGCTTTTCATAATTTATAAAAATAAATAGATAGTTATCATCATTTACTGGTTTATTTAGCTATGGTGATTGCAATCAATGCTTTTTTTTCAGACGGCAATTTTTGCTAAAATTTTGAATGTTAGGCATCTCTCGCGCCTTTTCGGGCGAGCTGATTTGCTGCTTTTTTATGCATTATATACTTGAATTTTATTTTTTTAGTAAATATTTAATTAACAACGAAATAGTCAGAGATCAGTAGACTGAAAAAAATTGTTTGTGAAATTGAAATGGTAAGAAAAAGTGAAAATGTAAAACAATTAATCAAATTGGATTAAATTTTTTTCTGCTCAAAAAAGGCTTCAAAGCACTTTGCCCATTGAAATAGTTATAAATTCTAAACAAATAAAGAACAAATTAAAATTGTCATTCATATAGTTTCCGTAAAATAACAATAGATGCCTAAACTATCTTTGTATTTGATCGATCCACATTACCATGTAATTATTAAAGAGCTGTTCATTGGTCACAAATGCCTTTATAAGTTATTTTGTTGAAGTGTATACTTACGGGAAAGACTTTTCACTGGAATGCGTTACATTTTTCAGTCGCCGATTTTCTCAATCCCGATGAAAGAGAAATCTTAATTGGTTTCTGAAAAAGGATTTAATCAGTTGGATATTAATTTATTTACGGCTGAGAATAGACTGAAGAATAATTGTTAAAATAGCGCTCATTGCGCTTTGCAAAATAGAAAGGTGCTTATTCGACGCATTCCCAGTCGAGGGGCCTGAAGAGAAACAACGGGGGTAGAATAGAGCCGGGAAGAAGTCGCCGCAAAAACTGTCATTGGATCTGCGCCCGTCACAGTATACATCAATATTTTATCACTCTTGAACATGTCGAAGTGTGTTGCGAAAAAATGGACAACACTTTCAATATTAAATTTCGAACCATTTATCCACAATAAAGTATAGATTGAAAAATGTGGAAACTAAACGGTAGACCTTTTAATTCATGACTCTTTCTTTTAAAAAGCCTTTTATCAAAAGTATATCCTATATTAAATGTAAGAAAGTTCCAGCCAATTTAAATTTCGGCAAATAAAATAAACTTTTCTTAATACAATTTTAATATTATTTTGGTTTCTAAATTAAACATTTTTGAAAAGAGAAAATAAATTTTTATAATTCTTTTTTCAAATATTTTAATTTATTCAAATTCAAAAGTTCAAATTTAATTTATTAACCCATATTTAGACGTTATTATTTTATAACAAAATAACTTAAATGATTTTTCTATGAAAGTCAGGGATTTTGCTTGTAATGAATTACTAAGAAAAAAATTTCATCTGCACGATAATTATTGGTAATTGCAATATTTTATTTTGTACCAAAATAACCTTTCAATCGGATAAAATCTATTTATCCGATTTATAAGCAACAGACTGTTTTCTTTCTAATAGCATTTAGTATGAAGACATCAGAGAGGGGTAACTATCTCAATCAGAAAGTCATTGATACAGTGTGTTATTGTAGTATCCGGAATTCCGTCCGTTTAATTACTTTAAATGAAATAAATTAATTGAAAAAGCGCCAAATCACTGGATCGTGAATAATTCAATTAGAGGGAGCAACAAACGGTTGTGTTAAACGCCAAACAGAACAAACAGCATAAACTGTAATGATGTTTCACAATATTGACTTACAATTTGCTTTGCCATGCTGACTTGCGATAAAGTTGATGTTTGTTTGAAGTAGTGTAGCTTATGCTAAGGGCGGTCTCAGCTGGACACCTCCAGTCCCGATGAAGGGAAACGGGGCGAAAAGGAGAAGAAGTAGTAGTAATATAATAAAAATAATAAATGAGCGAAAATCATACATCAAATAATACATCAGAATTCAATGACTTTGAGTCTGGCTGGAAGATTCAATTTCAATTTTTATGGGCCAATCAGGACACACACACTTTCCATACATGTTCTTATATGTTTGGACGGAGAAATGACTTGATTTACATTTCGATTTCCCCTGGTGTGAATCGGAAAACTAATTCAATTCCGAATATTCCTTTTAACCAATCCACATTTTCCCTTTGACTTTTGTATGATGTTGCATTATCTTTTGAAAAATATCGATTCCCAAACTGATGAAAAATTAATATCAAACAGACTATCAATCGTGTGAAAAGTTAACAGTTTCATCGGCAAAATAGAGTTATCAACTGTTGTGAAAACTTAATTTTGATTGTTTACGTAATGAATTTATTTGTTTATTTTTAAAATTACTGTTATATAAATTATATAATTTTTTCCGAAATAATTATTATTAAACTAATGATTTTTATACTGTTTATAAAAGGAAATGTATTTTTTATCAACTAATAGTGAGTTGAGTATCGCTAAAATATCAAATGATGAGTTGCTTAAGCTATATCCTAATTTTGAGGGAAGGCAATCAGTGCAGGGAGAAAACATCTTTACAACAATGTTACCTGATTTCCTAAATTAGCAGACAATTTGAACATTTAACTACAGTGGACGCCGCTTATTAGGACCACTCTTGGACCGGCATAATTTGGCCCGATTAACCGATTGGTCCTTTTAAGCGATAGGTCAATAAAAGCTATAATGTGATCTATAGGTAAAGATTAATATGTACGAGTATGTATATATCTATATACATTCATATGTGCATGGAAAAGAGTATTAATTAAATAATAATTGTTCAATATAAGTATATCTTGTAAAATTTAAAAATAATTCAATCGTCAATGACGTGTACATGTATTGTGTCTTGTCAATCAAACAAATTTGAGCGTTAATTCTCACTCGGTAATAACGAACGAAAAGAGACGTAAATAAGAAAACGGAATGAATTTAGCAATCTATTTAA
>JXOV01010430.1:0-13900 GCA_001014945.1 Clogmia albipunctata | reverse complement strand
CTTTAATAATAAAGAAAAAGCACACGTGCTTTAAAGAATTCTTTAAAGCACTTGTGCTATAAAAACGACATAATGCCATTATATCAATTTTAAACAACAAAAATGCATAAAAGATATTTATATAAGAAGGTCGATAAGATAGGGCATTATTAAACACAAGGGTTGGTCTAAGCCACGAGCGTAGCGAGTGCCATTAAGAAGGCCTGATAATTTAATAATGCTTATCGATCATGTTATATACAAAATTTAATGCATTTTTAAAATAAATTAAAATAAAAATCTTTCAGATTTCAACAGATATATTTTTTGCGCGGTTCCACACCAACGAATTATTTTTAATGAACAAAACTAATTTAAAAAATTGAATTATGTTATAATAAATAGTTATGGTAATTTTGAACAACCATAATTAAAATATATAATATGTTTTTATCATTCTATAACATTATCTTAACTTCTTTCAAATTATGGCTTTGTTTAAAAGAAATCTATGAAATTTACGTTATTTAATTTAAATATTAATGAAAAAATTAAAGACTCAAAAAATTATTTAAAAAAACTCAACATAATATAACAGAAAAATATTCTCCAAATTTTTAACAACAAATTAAATGTTTCTTGTTTGAACTTTGAATCGTGGAATTTTAGAAGCCTACGTTCAGGAGTGGACGGACTTTTAGGCACAAATGATGATGATGTTTGAAATTTTAGATGATATTAAGAATTTTTACATTAAGTTTTCTTAGAATTTAAAACATTTTAACGGTTTACTCGTATAATAATAACAATTTCAATATTCTTTTCCTTGAACTGTTCAAAAAGTAATACCGAAACACTCTGAGTCAATTATAATTCATGTTCTTTTTATTTTTTTAAACATAAAAGTAATTGCGTCGAAACTCCCGAATTCAAAGAGCTTAACTCCCTGAAGGGGTTGGCCACCCTTTCCTTGTGCCCTTCTGGAGGAGTACACGAGCGTCTCTTTCACAAACAATAAATATATTCCAGCGATTACAAGCTCAATTTAAACATTCTTTTGAACTTTACATTTGTATTTTTCGCTGGTATTTATTTAAGGATGTGCACGAAAAGGCGACTTTGCCTGAGAGACAAAGTCTTGGCGGGTAATACAATCGGCAAACAGAACGAGTATTTGCGTACCGAGAGACTTTCGAATTAAGTAATCTTGGGGAAGACACAGAGCAGATGACAAAAATCGCGATTCGCTGGGAAAGTACAAAAGTTGCGAAAGAAAACGGGAGCGCAAATATTGTTCGCCAAAAAATGAAGAAGGAACAGAAAAGGAACCAGTTTCTTAGAATAAGAAATTTAACTAATTATATGGATGTATGAATATCTAGAAATGGCAAAGGAAGTCCTTGTTTAAATAGAAGAAAAAAGTGCTTGATGTCTTTTTCTTTGGCAAATTTATTCCGCGGAATTCATTCTCTTTGCATATTTGTAATTGGATACTGGATTTAATTTGAGAGAAAGTCGACAGACTACCTTATCACTTAGTGTCGTCTTATCATAAGCCTCGGTATAATAATGCGAAACGTAATTTGCATTTGACTCTGTTTCCGAAAATCCCCGCAAAATCGTAAAAATAGGCTTTATTTCCTGAAATTAGTCGCATTCTGCCATCAAATTTATTATTTCCAGGACCGGAGCTTGACTGCCTTTATTTTCGGGAAGCCAGCATCGCTGTGGACTAATTTGATTGGCGCCTCCTTATAGCGAATTCGATTAATGGGTTGGAATAATGAGATCCTCCGAAAAATAACGTCAACAATTTAAAATCAGTATTTGCCTCTTATTCGGTTTAAGAGTCCTTATAATTGGGAGCAATAATAAAAAGAAAACCCCCCTCTTTCCTTTTTTTAAATACAATTCAAAGAGCGTCTTTCTTGGCTCCTCAATTCAATAAATTCCGATTCGCGACAATCAACTGACTTTGCAAATTACAACTCATATGGCGGCAAGGCTCATTTTAAACGACAACCAGATGAATTGTCCTTAAACAAAAATCGGGTTAAATTTATTGCGAAACTAACTGTATTGTCTCAAGGCAATATAGACTTGCAAATTTCGAAAGACAATTGGCGAATTTTCTCTATAAATCAACGCAATGAATTAAGAGTGCCCTTTTCTTTGGCATTTCTTCGCGGATTATTTACATTCAAAAGACAACTACCAATAATTCATAAAAGGCCATAATTTCCTTCGTAAAGGGCACAACAGCTAAGGAAGACGCCTAATTTATTGGCTACAAACTTTTGTATCAAATGGCACTAAAGATCGCCAAACAACATCCTTAATTAAAACGCAAATTGTCTAGTTATTGGGACCGTCGAAACAGAAACAAATGATGTCGATAAATGCATCCATCTCATTTATAAATTTGAAATGAATCAAAAATACAAAATGCCAAATACTACATTTAAATCTTAACCTTTAGACTGAAAAGCGATTAGTTCAGTTTAAAATGTTGAATTTTGAATTTCAACCTTAAAAACGAAAAATCTTTAAAACAATAATTTAACAATTTCTGATCGCAATCCAATATCTGTAGAAAAGATTGTCATATTAGGTGGATTTCCAAAGGTAATTGGAAGGTATACATAATTATATGAATAAGATACGCCCCTCGTCGTACATTTCCCTGGCTCACCCTGTCTATCACATTGATTTGTCCCTAGTTAAATTGTTGCAGTCAATATTATTATAATGATTCCCTAAAATGATAGGAATTGGTGTGGAATAGAATTAAAAAGTTTATTGGACTCGCTATTAAGAACCGCACACTAGGGTAGTATAGGTTTGTCTAGGCACTATAAGAGAGAGTTTGAATTGCCGTCTCATTTCGGACTAAAAAATCATGCAAAATGTTGTGCTTTTGTTTTCTCCCTACTCCCTTCTTTGAAATGAGGAAATAACTTATACATCTCATCATTTAATATTTTATAGATACTAACTATTAATTACAAGAGAAAACATTTCTGCTTTGCATCATAAATTAGATCACTCATGAAAGTATAAAAACCTTAAGGTTAGAAATAATTATTACATGAAGATGACTATGGCCTGGCAAAGTTTAGGTCATGCCTCTTTCAAACTCAAACGTAATCGCTTGCGAGAGATGGGAAAGATTCAGAAAGTCAGTAGATGGGTGCCACATGAGTTGAACAAGAGGCAGATGGAGAGGCGCAAAAACACAAGCGAAACACATCCGATTACCACCTATTCGCTTCGATGGGAAACGCACTCGCTGGGCAACGCTTCGATTCTTACGAAAGTGTGAAAAAATGGTTCGTGGAATCCACAAATAGCCCGAGAGATGGAAAAAATGTGTAGCTAGCGACGGCAAATATTTTGAATAAATGATTTCTTCTTTTTCCACAAAATTAAACGTGTTTTTTATTTAAAATAAAACGACATTTCATACTTGTACTTGTAATAGCACCTAGGCCCGTTGAAAAATGATCCAGTCAATCCTACCCGCCCAGAGATCGAACCCACTGCCTCCGAGGAGGTATATGAGAGTGTTACCATTTCGGCTATGGGGTGATAACTGTTATTAAACAGCATGTGAAATGTATAAAATTGCAATTTTAAAATTATATTAACTATAAAAGTACTATCGTTTTCTAATAATTAACGTGGAAAAATCGATAAGCATGAATATATCCAATAAATACACAATAATAAATATTAAACCATCAATATTTATTATTCTTGTATTATGAAAATACAAATTAAATCATAATCAAAATTAAAATAGATATTTCAATTGATTTAAGATTTTTTTGTTTAAAAATGCATCTCGAAAAGAGAAACTAGTTAGTTATAAATCAGGGAGGCATATGGCTCCACTTGTCGAATTGCAACTTTGAGTGGGAATCTCAGAGTCTTTTAAGCGCCCATCTTAATAATAATTGGAGCCAATTCGAGATGATGAATTGACTGCACTAGAGTCGAGGCGAGGAGCATAAAATTTGATTAATTTGTATACAAAAGATGATCTTAATTGGTCCTGTTCAGATTTTATGTCCTGCTCCGAATTGTCTGGAGATTTATGGGTCTGTAATTCTCGAATGAACTCTTTCTATTTGGAAGATGACACTTTAAAGGACGCTTTTACGCATTATATCAATGTTATTGTTGTTTGACTAGCCCCACATCAATGGTCCTCTCCTCTTACCCAATATAAACGAGAATCCAGATGGTTTAGCTCACCATCCAGCTCCTCGGCATTTATTTTTTATTTACTTGGCCACTTTTTGTGATTCTTTTTGCTTGTATCAAAAAAAAGAAGAAGAACAGAAAAAACAAAAACAATAATAATATTTCCCGATGATCAAAAGTCACAATTAATTGGAGTGTGTAATGAAATGGGGGTCTCACTCTTCAACCTCTCAGCCAATATTCCTCATATATATTTTAATAAAGCAGGGAATCCATATGAATATCTGTTATCCAGAACAATATTAACATCTCCAGTGTCAGATAACAGACCTCGCCGCTGCCGCCGCCGCCTTTGTTTATCTTTGTGTTACTCAACGTCATTCGAAATGTGAATTTCATTCCAAACCAAAGTCGGCGCTGATGATGATTCGTCGTCGTTGAATAAAAAACAAAACACACATGTATCGTAATACGGATTGTCACTCTCCGTTTCTCACGAATGATGCTCTGTTTATGTTGTAATTGATGTTAAAAACTCGCCTTTTTCGCCTTCTCCTCCTCCATGCTAATCAACCAGATGATACATTACTTGTGTACTTCAGTCAGTCACATTTCATCATCAAAAGCCACTTAGAACGGTCTGTGGCGTCACTTTTTCAGCAACGTTCTTTGTTTAATCCAGCTCTCTCTCTGGTCTGATCTACATAAGTAGAATTAATATTCAGACACCTGTTTGTCATCAAAAGGGTTAATTGCGAAACATCAAAAACGGTTTTAATGAAGGAACAAAATTGAAATAAATTGACAAATTTGTAAAATATAACTATTTAACAAGTAAGATATAGCAATAAGTCAAAGTTATATATTTCTTTATTCCTATGATTTTTTTTAAATATTACTGAGAAACAGTTAGAGAAAAAAACAAAATTATTATTCGTATCTATTGAAAATTATATATTTTAGAAATTTATATTTTACTATTTAGTCTTTAAATTTTCTCTAATGTAATTTTAGCATGTTAAGATTTGTAATTCTTTTCAAATTAAAACATTTAAATGATAAGTTTGTAGAGATTGGGTTATGACAACAATAAGCAATTTTATTAAATGGTGACAAATTTGCGTGAAAATTTTGAATTATTTCAGCTCTCCGTGCTGGAAAGTAATCCGTTACAGAACCAATTTGCGTGAAGAAAAGTTGATTTTTCGATACGGAATTGCACAAACGAATAAACACATGATTTTTTTTTTTGAAACGTTGGAAGACTATGCTGTTTAACATAGTTTTTGGTCTATAGCGATAGTTATTCTGAAAAAAATTGAATGTTAAGGAATGCAACTCTTATCATTTATCGAAATTATTTGCGTTTTTTGAATATAAATTTCATTAGATGGTTGTTTAAAATAATCACTATCACTATAGGCTAATGGGCCGGACCGGCCCTTTGCTTGTGCAATCCTATTCCTCCATATTTGACGGTTGATGGCCACTTCCTTCCAGTCGGTAATTCCTAATAGTAGATCTGCTGTTTCGTTTATTGTTGCCTCGAATCATTTCCTTGGTCGGCCTACTGGTCTCTTTCCGGCTAATCTCGCTTCCAAAGCTTTTTTGGGGAATCTGCTTTCATTCATCCTGGAAACATGTCCTGCCCATCGCAGCTTGCCTAGCTCTATAAACTTCAATATGTCGTCGTCCCGATATAATTTATCAACTTCCTCGTTGTGTAGGATCCTCCATTCCCCATTTTCATAAACCGTACTGTGTGAAATAATTATTAAAAAAATTAATTTCATTAAAATGAGCTAATAAAATTTTAAAATCGGTTCCGTTACAGAACATTTATTAACTACCCATTTAATATACTGATTGAATTTGTGACTTTAATAATGATTATCGTCTGTTTTGAACACAAACCTTTTTGTAATTTAACAATAAAAAAATTAAAAATAAATAAACTAACACAAAATCCAACATATCTTTAATTTACGGGTAGTTTAAGCCACAACGAGAATGTTCCACTTAGTTTTGTTTTAATTTTACTAAATAAATAATTTCAGTTTGACGTTTTGGATTGGATATTAATTTCGGGAAAATTTAAAAGAATGTCGTTTCTAGCGAATATTACAAATTTTGTTGTTTATAATAATTATCCATTACAAATTTGGTTTTATTACTAGACCTACAATAAATTAAACATGGTCCAAAATTTTAATAACCCAAAATACGAGTAAAGACCCTTTCCTAATTAAACAAAATTAGTTAGGCTTAAGTAAATTTCCTTGGACGGCGAGTAAGTGAACCCAATCAATCCAACCATATCTGACTACTCTCCTCCTCTTTACCGCTATAACCGCAGCAGAACAGAGACTGGGAGCCCCACTAATAGTGGTGGATGATTGATGTAGCGACTGTGAAATGGAAAAACGGAAAACATTTCAAGAATGAAAACGAAATGATTGTGAGAAAACCAATTTTCAGAGTCACTCGTTGTCGTCGCTAAACAAAATCGAAGTGATCGCTCGCGGTGTCGATTGAAAACGTGACACTCTATGTTAGTTAAGCACAATGTCATCTGTGTTTTCGAGCAATTGATGTGCACATGATGATCGTAATGGATTCTCTGCCTTCTTTCTGCTTTGGCAAAGAGAGATCGCTGATGAGATATTTCGCGATCAACTGCAATTACCGTTTTGCGGTTTTCCAAGATGGCGATCATGATCTCGCCAACTGCGATCCACCCAACAAGCACACTGACAGATATCATAATTACTTTCGACGTGAATTTCATTGTAAATTACATTATTTATTTGCAGTTTATTGCCGGTTTCGATGAAATGTTTTATGTTTATGGCAATGAGTCTCTGCTGCTGGTTGGTTGGTGTCTCCCCCCTCACGATCGCACGCCTAATGAATTCCACAGACACACAGCCAGCCGCATAACAACCTTCAGCTCTCTCACTATACTCACAGCCAGCAAATTAATTGATCTTAATTGACCGCCACAGAAAGTTCAATGTTCCCCACAATTGTTCTTTAACCGTTTTTAAAGTCAGGGTTAGATCAGATGAGGATGATAGTTGTTTGTTTTATATTTATTATTATAGACAAAATATGGCTATTTTCAGTGTTAGTTTTTGTAAGAAATCAAAACAGAAGAACCTAATTTATCTTTCGATATTTATTACTAGCTTAATTTGATTTCCAGATTTTTTTAGCTATTTGAAACCCATGTAAATGTTTTCTGTCGTCCAAGTTCATTACTTATTTACTACAAACAAAGAATTGAGCTCTAACTTTACTAGATTATTTCATAAATTGTTTTGGTTTTGATATTCTTATTCACAACTTCTAATTACAATTGTTTCAAAGTATAGAATTTTTTTATAATTCAATAAAACAAGTCATTATTAAACACAAGGCTTGTTTTAAGCCACGAGCGTAACGAGTGCCTTAAAGAAGGCCAGAGTGTTTACTAATGCTTATCGACCGTGTTTTATACAAAATTTTATGCATTTTTAAAATAAATTTACACAAAAATTTAAAAAAAATTATTTAATAATTTAAAATTTTAAATATTTTGCGTCCCTCTCTTACACACAGCCAAACAGTGCATCTCTAGCTTATTCATAGCCGCAAGGCGTAGTTCAAAAATTTTCAATGAAAACCAAGTAAACGTGAATTCCCATTTTCAATTGTCTACGTACATTTTAGTTTGATATTAAGTTTACTCATAGAATTGAGATATACCTTTATTAGAATATGTTATAAATTTTCTATTTTTATAAAAACTTATATTAATCTCAAATATTTTTTAGTACAGTCTCTTTTCCAATAGCAGGTTGCCTCCCATTGAAAGTCTAAAAATTCTGATTTTGAAAAATGAAAAAATAGTAAAAAAAATCGAATTCAAGTAAAGTAGTAATGGCTAAACCATATTTAAATAAGGATTTTTAAATTCCCTACAAATTGTCCATACACTGCTATGGAATTCTACTCTAGGTTCGAGTCATTTCCGCCATAAACTTATTCAAAAATATCCGCAGAATTAGTATATGGAACAAAGTAGGGCAAAACTGAGCAAATTATTTATTTTCCTGACTCCAATCTTTTTGTCCATAATTCAATTTATCTATGTTATTAGCTCCTGATTCAGACGTCTCTTCCTCAATGTAAAGTGCAGTGAAGTAGATTTCTTTCTTATCCAGCTTTCACGCAATCATAATAGTTTTCAGTGCTATACTCGTAAATAAAGGAATTCGTTCTGTAATGATGAAGACACACCAGGACAAACGATATTTAGTTATCAGACAAACTGTAATCTGAGGGAGTAGGAAATTAGTATTTTTCGATACAAGTGGTGAAATAGAGGTACTGCACGAATTTGCCATATAAAATAGGAAAATAAGTGCTGTAATAACCGATTTCACATGTGTATTGAACGCTATTTTGTGTAATTCTGAAAAAATTCCAATTAATCGATAATTAAAAATAAAAACCATTCGCAGCGGATTTTTTTTTAAATTGTAGACACAATATGAACAAGTAAGACAGTGTGTCTATTAAAAAGAGATGACTATACTCACAACGAAATGGTTTTGACAACAATATGTATTTTCATTAAATTGGTGACAATTTTCAAGCACACTTTTAATTATTTCAGCAATCCGTGCAGAGAAGTAAAGCGTTAAAGAATCAATTTGCGTAAAGAAAAGTCTACTACTCGATTCGGGTTGTGTTTTAGGATGTCCAACTTAAATAATAGAGAAGCACTAGTGCGTTAAAGAAATCTTTAAAGTTTAAAGCACTTACGACTTTGACAAAATAAACTTTAGTGGTATAATATCGATGTAACAAAAATGCATAAAATCAATTTTAGTATTAAATTCTATTTTTATGAAAAGATTGAGTGCCACTTATAAGAATTGTCCCATTTAAATCAATGACTAAAATATTTCTATATCTGTGAGAGTAGTTGTATTTCCTTTATGGTAAAAGTGATCTTACTCAGAATCATTTGCTCACGAAGCTCCTCTCATGGTGTTAAAATGCGTAGTTTTAAAATTCAATTGTTTTTCGTCAATACAATTTAAAACTAAAAATAAGAATCTCTAAAATAATTATTTAAAAATTGAAACGAATGAAGAGGAAATTATTATTTAAAACAACTATTAAATAAAAGAATGAGTATTAGTAATATTTTATTAACCAAATTTAATATTAAATTTACCTACCGAAAACAATTGCTGGAATTCGAATTTGGGCCCATCCCCCCAGCGGACATTATAAATTTTATAAATAATGGACGTCTGTCCATTGATTTTCATTTCCACAGCCACCAAAGGTTCGACGAGTACACTGTTTGATTTATGAGAAAAATGGTATAATTAAATTTTGTCATATTGAACGGAAAATTTCTATTGTTGGCCGAAAATTTATTAATATTCAATGCAAAATTTTATTAAATTCATTTTTAAAAGGACCGCGCACACAACACGATGCGGTTCAGTGAGAATACATTGCCATTGTTTCGCGGAAAATTATGAGTCTGGAGGTTCAGGTGATAATAAAAATCCAATTTGGAAAACCGCTTCCATGTAAATTGAACGCAATTTCCCTGGCGGAAAACTGTAAACAAAATTGCTCCATTGTTATCGAAATTGGCCAAATAAAAGTCGCCAATAAATGCACACTCCATATTGAATTTGACTAGTACAGCAGGAAGGAATAACTAAAAGAGGACCGATTAATTTTAAAACTCCTATTTCCTTAAAATCAAAATTAAGTGGATCATAATAGTTATTTACACAACAAGGTGTATAAGATAGGACATTATTAAACATAAGGGTTGGTTTAAGCCACGAGCGTAGCGAGTACATTAAAGAAGGTCCGAGTGTTTAATAATGCTAAGCGACCTTGTTTTATACAAAATTTCATCCATTTTAAAACAAATTAACACAAAAATTTAAAAAAACATACGTTGCCTTAAAATTAAATTTAAATTTTTTGTCTGCTTCACATTGTTTTCGTTTCTTTTTCTAATTCTAAGAGAAAATGTAGAAAACAATATCTTGCTTCTCTTTCTTTCACATAGGAAATATTATCCGTTAATGGATGATTTAAATTTAAAAGTACCGAAAACAGTGGACTTAGTACTAATTTAAATTTAAACCAACCAGTAAAACAGTCAAAAATACATCCGCAAATACAGTTAAACCCTACATAACAAAACTGACGTACATATAAATTTGATCGATTTCATTCACGAAGGTCACACAATAATAATAAAGATAAAACACTATAGCTTTAAAGAATTCTTTAAAGCACTTTTGCTATAATAACGACTTTGATAGAACAAATTTGAGGAGTGTCATAATATCAATTTTAAGCTACAAAAATGCATAAAATATATTTAAGAATATTCAAGATTTTTTAAATCAAATTTCTCTGAATTTAAAATTTTTAAACAATTGAAGAGTTATTTGTTCTATAATTGTGTAAAATGAGCCATTTTAACGAGAAAATGAGTGCAAAATACGAGCCGCTGGGCGAGTTTCTTTTATCAATTTCAAATTAAAAACGGAATATTCACCCGAGCAGGACATAGATGTTTTAGTGCTTTCCTTGAAAATTTACGTAAATAGGGTATTTTACTAAAATTTGTGCTTTCATTCTGACTACGAACTTACTCAAAAACATCAGTTAAATTTATTTATAGAACAATCAAAAGCCAAATTCAGCAAATATATCATTATGATAAAATATTTCATTATGATGACTGAAACCTAGCGGGTCAATTCCATAACTATGTATAGACGGTTTGAAGGGAATTTAATGTGCTTTATTTTAATATGGGTTGGCTTAAATGGTCGAGCCGTTTATTAACTACGTCGCGAAATAGATTAAAAACCCGCTATATCAGAAAATATTATCCGATATTATTCACAATGCAAAATGTGCCCAGTTTTCGATAATCTTCAATGATTTTTTTAATTCAAAAATTTTTTAATAATATTTCCTCATTTTTAGACTTTTAATGTAAGTTACTGGCGACCTGATTTTTTAAAATATATTTCGGATTATAAATTAAAAGATCAAAAGAAAATCATATCACCATCGAAATTATCAATATAACCCTTCTTCTGCCTACAGCTCGGTGTGAGCCAAAGCATAAAGACAAATGCCCCGCCACAGGTCCCCGCTAACTCCCATCACTTGAAAGTCCTCCTCGACAGCATCCAACCAATGCCTTCGTGGTTGTCCTCTTCTTCTTTTACCTTCAGAAAGAGTGTCAAGCCACCTGATTTGTTATGACTTCACAAACCTTACGACGACGTTCAGGCCACCAATTAACTCCTCCAGTTCACAGTTGAACCTTATTCTTTATTCCCAGCCGTCCAGCTTCAGGGGACCATAGATTTTTCTTAATATTTTTCATTCAAAAACTTGGAGTTGCCTTATTGTGCTTTCTTTTAGTGTCCATAACTCGCATCCGAATGTAAGGACTGGCCTGATAATCGTTTTATAACCCATAGTTAAACTTTCTATTTTCATAGAAATATATAAAATTTATTTCTTTGAACAATTTTCTAAATCAAGAGATAATAATTGATCAAACTGTTTAAAATATGATCATATCAGTTGATATTTTAAATGATTAATTCAAATAACGCACCCACGATCCCTTGATATCTCTGGATCCAGATATCTCAGATACTTTAAATTTATACACAATATTTAACTTCTCAACTTACAACCAGCCCTGGATTTAGACTAGGGGCAGTCGGGGCTAGTGCCCAGGGCGGCAAATTTTCAGGGGCGGCAAAATTTGGAATGTGAGAAAAAAATTCTATACAATTTATAATTATATATTTTAAATAAACATGTTATATTTTAAGAAATATAATTTATGCATTATGTATCAAATTAAAATTTTGAAATTTAAGAAACAACTATCAAAATAGTTTACTTAATTTATTCACATGAATATTTGAAAATATACAAAATGTTGTTTATTTGATTGGTGTAATGTTTAAATTCAAATAACTACAACACAAATGTATCTAGCTGTAATATAGTTTCTTTGAGAGTTGATGTTTAGTTAGATGAATATAAACACTTTCAATTTTATTGAGCATTAATCTAAAATCAATTGTTAAATATGGCTGATGATGAAAAAATTAAGTGTAATAAAATAAATTTGCTCGTCAAACAATGGCAACTATCAAAAAGTTCTTTTTTTGACCCAATTCTCGAAGAACAAAGTAGAAAATTTGGAAGTAAAGGATCTGGCAGTACAAGTTACATATCCAAAACTATCTATGAGGAATTTATACAGCTTTTGGTCCAAAAAGTATCTGCTATCATTGTTCAAGAAATCAAATCAAAGAAATTTTACGCAATTATGGTATATTCCACACCTGACAATGTCGATCTTTTGTGTCTTTTGTGAAAAAGATGGAAGGTCTGGTCTGTTGAAAGTTTTCTTATGATTATTGAGACAGACAGACATAAAGCTGAAGATTGCTAGTTGCTCTATTATCAATTCTTAAGTTTTTGAATCTTGATCTCCCAGAGATTGTTGGAGTCATTCATATGATAACGCGAATAATGTATCAGGGATTTGTTCGGGTTTACAGTAAAAAATTAATGATCTTGCAGAACATGTCCCTTGTGCTGATAAAAAATATTACAATGAAATTTCAATCATAGGGGCGGCATTTTCTTTACTGCCCCAGGGCGGCAAATTTCTAAATCCGGCCCTGCTTACAACCGTGCGTATGTATATAGATACTTTATGTTAAAAATACTTTAACAGGTTTTGCGAAATTCCGAGATCTCCATTATGCAGTATTTATTCAAATACCTATTGGAGTAAGATAGTTCGTAATGTATCAAGAATTTGAAAAAAATAGATCGCGATGTCATAGTACGCCTTTAGTACCTTATTTTAAAAGTCTAAAAATCCGGTATTTCAAAAAATGAGATAAGAGTATTAATAAATTTTGAATCCAGATAAAGTTATGATGTCCATCGAAAACTATCCTTTTTTGTTTCTCATGAGTAATGAGCTTTTACTTAAAATTTTTTATTCTTAGTTTAATTGTAGCCAAAATTACTAAAATGGTATCCATTTCTAACATCCTAACAATATATGGCCTATAGTTATATTCAGATTCATCCATCCATCAGTACAATGGAACAAGAAACTAAATTGTCTTTTATTAAATAAATAAAGGGGTTTTATAATTCTTTAGATATTTACAAATTAAAGTTTTTAAAAAGAAACGGAATGACACAATTGCAGGCTTGTGTAATTTTCCTTTAAACGAACCCAAAACATACAATATTGTCACTGAATTGGAAAATGTGATTTCAAAACGGGAGTCACCTAGTGACACCGAATAATTCTCGCAAAACCATTACATAAAATTGGCTGGCCACAGTTCGAGTGAAAACTCATTTGCACAGATGTGATGAGAAATCAGGACAGGCACGGTGCATTTACCAATAATGCAATTGGAAAATGCAAATGCATCTCAGAATTTAATTAAAATTTATTTTGTTAGCCGACTTTCTTAAACAATCCCGTCACGTGTTTATTTGTTCAGGAGCAGATCAATTGGTCCGTGTCCAAAGACCAGGCAATTGCCCGATCAACAGCGATCCGTCAGCTGGTCGTAGATCGGTCTGTAGTGGTTAAAGGAAAGGTTGAACT
>JXOV01010428.1:0-15860 GCA_001014945.1 Clogmia albipunctata | reverse complement strand
GACCACGCTCTTACTTGACAGAGTGTAATTATTGTGTTAAAATAGCATAAATTCGGATTAATTAACCATTTTAAATTATTAACAAATGTGTATGGTATGTGAAAAAATGCATATTATGGATAATGTAAATAATGAATTGAGCTTCAATGAATATCATTTTATTTAGGACTGTACTTATAAGAATATTTCATATTCATTTTCATCAAATCAACCACTTTTACATCAAATTGTAAATAAATATATTTTGTAAATATAATATTTTCACATAGATATTGCTTCCTAGAGTAGGAATTTATTATGAATGTACCAAATGAATCCACTCTTTTGGCACACACTGTAGCGCATAATTTGAATTTGCATGCCAAAAAATTGCTTTCAGTTTGTTGTTAATTGCCGAATTCCAGTGTTGTTAAGAATTTTGGATGAAATTCCTTAGCCCATTTAAGGGGGGAATCTAAAATATTTAACGACACTAATAAAAAAAATAATTCTAATAATAATTCGGTGCCTGGTTCTTGCCTTGTCTTGTCTGCCTTGTCTTTGTGGGATTGTCTTTTGCAAGTGGAAATTAAGTGTACTATATAAAGGAACGGAGGAGGGGGAAGCAAGCAAGAAAGATGCATGCCAAAGCCGCCATTTGAATATCTCGAGATTTAATGCTATCAGTTGAACATTTTTCATATTAAATCGTATATTTTTAACGCTCTCTCATAAATTACTGACTTTATGTTGTGTCATTAAAGACAAGGATTCGATTAGACTTTATTTTTATTATCTCACTTGTAATTTTGCCCCTTCCAAAAAGATTTCATTCCGTTAATACATCGGTAATTTCCTTAATTGATTCCTTACCCATATAGCTTCTCCCAGTGTTTGGTTGTTGGTTCGGTTTTAGTTTCCGAAGAAGAGAGATAATAAAATAGCCCTGAGAAATCGTATTGTGTTTCTTGTCTTTCGATTATTCTGTTTTGTCGTTTTTCCATCTAATTAAATCGATTGTACTTTATGACAAGGCGAAAAAAGAAGACTAGAAAATGAGAGAGATTTTCCGTTTTTTGATTGAACAATCGTATGCTAATGAAATGAATTGAACCAATCTTGTCTATTTTGGGTGTTTTTCTGCTGCTGCCCCGGATCAGGAGAAGGAGGACGGGCCACTATTTAAATTTTGGGAAGTGATTAACGACTTTGGAAGCGAGTACGTGAACCGGATGCGAAACCTGAACGACTTGACCATTTTTGCGCCCAGCAACGAGGCCTGGATGGAGGCCAATTTGAATAATATTATCCGGGATCGGCAACGGATGGCGGAAATTCTCAATTTGCACATTGTGCGAGACCGATTGAATACCGACAAGATTAAACACAACAACCTCAACCAGGTACGAGTAATAGAACAAGTGCAGTTTTTCCCAATTGAAAATTTATTGAATAAATTTTTCGCAATTTATTTAACACGTTGACATAATTTTTCTAAAAATCTTTAATAACATCTATGAAATAAATATACTTTATTTTAAAAATTATTATCATTATTAAATGTTTTAAAAAATACACCAATTCTATTAAATATTAAGTTATGATATTGAAATATTAGGGTGATTTAAGATTTGACGCCTAGACTGGTGCTCGAGTCAATTTCATACAAATTAAATGTAATGACTCGGGCACCCCTCTCTCTAGGCGGTGTAATCTTACTATCTCAATGCTTTAGAGTGTACAATTATTAACAGTTTAATTTTATTAAATTGAAAACCTCAACTGTGAATTAAAGTTTATTAAAAATATCTTAAAAGGCGTAAAATATTTAAAAATAGGTAAATATTCAAAAATAACTAAATTAAATTATGAAAATATTCAAATTTGCTTACAAATATTTTCAATTGATTCTTTGTTAGATTATAATTTCAATAATAATAATAATAAATTTCTCTTTAAAAACAAATAATTTAATTATTAAAATAGACAAATTCTGAAAAAACGTACTGTTCAATTGATACTTTATTCACTTAGTATTTTAATTTCTTTAATAACTTTCATTGTGATTAAATAAATCGTTAATACATATTTGTTGCATAAAATTGATGAGTAAATGACATATCTTCTTTAAAAGGAAAATTAAACATTCTCGACGGAACTAGGGGTAGTCTCAACCTCAACCAACGGGTGTTAGACTTCTCGTGACTGTTTGTGTTTCAGTGTATTAGTAGTCAATTAATAACACCTAAGACCGGTTGTAAACGGATCCAGTCAATCCGCCCATTTCATTTATTTGTTTGCGCCATCACAAATTTATAATTCGCTATGAATATTATTTCGCAATGTTATTGATATACACAAATGGAAACTTTTTCGCACTAGAAAAATATCCGCCCGGGATTTGATCCCACGACCTCGAGGAGGATGTCCAGTGTGCTAACCGCTAGGACACAGAGGCAGATAAACTATAATATGCAATAAAAATAAGAATAAAAAAATACAATATCCATATAATTCAAATAAACAATTTATTTTAATAAAAATTGAATTTTAGATTCTTTTTATAATTGAAAATCTTTCGACAAATCGCGAAAGAAGAATAGAATATTAATTGATGGTGGGTGCTTTGCAGATAACACAAGTACAGACAGCGGCTGATCGGCGGTATTTGTACTTCAACATCCTGACAGGACGTGACCGCAACCAGACCGTGACTGTGGAGGGAGGCGGCGTTAATGCGACAATTCTGCAGGCGGACATCGCGGCCACGAACGGCTACGTCCACATCATAGACAAGGTGTTGGGCGTCCCCTATTCGACAGTGCTGGAGTAGCTGAAGACTGATCAGATGCTAAAGTGAGTCACATTAAATTATCCACCTTCCCTTCCTGATTCTATTAGCACCTGGTTTATTGCCGCAACGTTTATATTGTCAAGTATTTTTGGGACGAGACAAGACAAGAGGACGACGACGACACGGATTTCCATAAATTACGAATATTCGCAAATCATCTCGACACACTACTGCGTGTCTGAGACAAGGTCTGCTGTCCTCCTCCCATCTCCTCCTCCTCTATTTTGTTCTGAAAAGCAAGGAGGAAGCAAATTTGGCCAAGCATGAAGATGTGACGTGAGGTGGAAAAGCTTTAATGGCACCCAGCGTCGACGGTGGCTCCCCGACACCCGACGACCATGACAAACCTTAATCTAAATTGAAAAATTCAGCGATTCCGGTGACATTATCTTGTCAGCAGCTGGTCGCTTGGATTATGAAAGACAGGCCATTGTCGTGTCAATACGCTTAAATTAAAGGACCGGTGCAGATATGCCAAAGTTCATTTCCTGACTGAAATGAAGAATAAATAATAAAAAGCTCTTTAAGCTTATTTAAACTGGAAAGTTTACTTTATGAATTTAAAGCAGAAATTATGGAATTTATTTCAAATACCACTTACATCTATTTTAAACATATGAAATTTATTTCGGATTCACTATTTTATATGGAGAAATAATTATATATTTCACTTTCTTCTAATGATTCTTATTGATTTAAATATAGAAATAGGCAAACCTGAAATTCTAATCACATGAAGAACATATTTTTGCATTCCCGTATCGAAACATACGCTTTTCGTTATCCATTTGAGTTTCGTAATGTTTCTTTTTATGGCACTCAGTGAAAATTTTGAATTTTTATTTACCTAGTGAAAAAAAAATCTCATAAACTACCCAACAAATTTGTCTCAAAGTAAAATTTTGGTTGGAATTGTTGCCCTTAAACTACACAAAATATTGGTCTCAGCTATACCATAGGACCGTGCTTATATTTAAAGTTAATTAATGTTTCCAGTTTTAAAATTTTATTATTTACCGTTTCATCAGCCATCTGTAATGTAAGTAAATTATAGCAATAGCCTTATATTGCTTTAAATAGAAATTTATTTTACATAAATTAAAGCAAACATTTTCCTTGTAAATAATGTAATTTAATGTGATATTGTAAAAATGTCAGTACTTATGAGTGGAGTACAAGAACGTTCTGTCCTGCTCTTGTGTAAAGTCCTGTTTTTTTAACTCGGAAACGATTAAAGTGCATATGTTATTCACATGTGAAAAAAATTACGTTAAAATTTGTATCAATATCAAAAGACGCATTATTTTGCACTAAAATAACAGTTTTGTTTAACCTGTCCGCGTCTCGCTTTTGGAATAACATAATACAATAATTATAGAACTAGGGTTATTAAACACTAATACTGCTCTTCAATTTAAATATTTGTTTTTCACATACAAATTCATTTAGTAACTAGTACAAATAACGTTGATAGTTACTCTCCATGACCTGGTACCCGGTGTCTCCATTGCTCCATTCATTCGAAACATTTGCTTCTAAACGAAAAACACGCCTTTGTTGTGAGATATTAAATACAATTCGATTAAACCTAATAAATATGCATATTTTACCATGAAACAATGACTATTCCTTCAGTTTATGTTCCTTGGACATCGAATATGAATTGCTAAATACGTCGATTTACAGTTTAAATTTAAATTAGTCAAAACAATATGATAAACTGTTCACCAATTTTGAATTTCCAATAATTTTATTATTAAACATCAGGATTATTAATGTCTCGAGCGTAGCAAGTGTTTTAAAGAAGGCCCGAGTGTTTAATAATGGTTATCGACCGCGTTTTATACATAATTTTATGAATTTTCAAATTAATTAACACAAATTTCACGAATTCTAGTTCAATTGTTGTAGAAATAAATGTTGCCCAATTTCACATCCTTAAAATTTCTATACTTGTTTTTGTTGCTTATAAACATATCTTCTTAATGTGGAAAAATGAAATAATATTCTTATATTAAAAATAAATTCAAATATGCCAGGTTAACTGTTTCTGAATTTTGTTTAACCTCATTCTTAATTTTTTAAAAACCGCTATTGATTTCTTTGGCACAAACATTAATATTTTGGTAATAGTTTTCAGTGATGTTTATGTTGCTTTTTCATAACAAAATTAATTGAATTATCAAAATTAAAAATCTATTACCGTAATCTGAGAAGTTGTCAGATATTTAAAAAATGTGTCTTCTTGTATCATTATTATGAAATCCATTATCTAGTAGTATCAAAATCCTTATCATTCATGGGTTTATAAGGGAAAACGTCGACAGGTGTTATATCATTAGTTTCCGGTATAAAGTTTAATACCATTTAAAAAATTACATTTATTAGGAAATTTTATGAGCAAAAAATTCTAAATTTATGAAATTTAATTGCTTTATTGAAAGTTTTAATTTTTCAAAATAATGTTTTAATATAACACCTTTCTTAGAATAAAAAAACTTAAATCAATTTTATAAACAATTCGTTTTTTAAGAATATTAAGGAGTAATCTCTTTTTATTAAAAAAAACTAATTTACCATATTTTTCAGCAAAAAATTGTGATGATTCTTTAAAGTTCCATGAAATATGATTTTCCATTTCATTGAATAAAGTCGGAATCAGAATTGAAATAAATGGAAATAATTTAAGATGATATTGTGAAGGGATAATAATATGACTTTTACGTGCTATGATAACTGACCATTTATTCCTGGAATTTATCCACCTCTCCTCTTCATTGTAGGTATACGTATCGGATGGGAGTGAAGACTGGTTTCAACGAGCGCTTGTCGGACAGGACGCGTCGATTTACGTATTTTGTGCCCCGGGACAAAGCCTGGCAGAACTCGGAGAACATTTATCCGTCTGCGCTGAAGAAATTGATCTCCGAGGACTACTCGCACGAGGTATGAAATGTATAGTATAAAAATGAGGCTGGGAATGGCTGGGAAATTTGTTTGAATAATTTAAAGTTTGAAAGTGAATTAAGTAACCTTATTTACGCACTTTTTGCTCTTTTCTGTGCTCATTTTTGCTCCAGACGAACATGGTGCTGGGCAGGCACTTGCTGGTGGGTGATAAGGCTTTCTCCATGGCTGAGCTGCGGTACTTCCAGAACGAGACGGCCGAATTGCCGACAATAAACGGCATGCTGCGGATCCGGGTCAAGGAGGAGGATAAACGTGAGTCCCATTTTTCGCCTCCTCACTATACACATGTTTTTTAATATCTCCCAACTCCACACACAAAGAATCAGACCAGACATAATTCACCACCACCCCATCCCATTTCCATACCAAAGAATACACTTTTTATATACTTTCTCTCTCTCTATCTCTTCTTCTATACCTCTCTCTATACATATTTTACTAAATATACATAATTCAATTTTCTCGAATGAACGAACAATTTTTGCATGAATTAAAGCTCGAACTTTCCTCGATTTATCCCATTTTATACGAATTATCCTCGAGTTGTTATATATTCGACTTGATGACCCAGGCCACAAGTGGACTCGGGAATATGATACTATACAATTGGGCTTGCCACTTCTACTTTTATTGTGTTATCCTTTAATAGTATCTTTCATTTAACGTCACCACATTTTATTTTGTTTTATAATTTAATGACTAAGTACTTTAAAAAAATGTTATGAAACACGTGTTGAAAGGAATTCCTGTGCTAATATTTACTTTATTTGGCAGGTCGTATATTTTTTGCTATTTGAAAGAAATACTGAATTTGCTCACTCTTGTGTAGTAAAACAACGTTTATTTATTTCTATTAGTTTTTAGATAAATCATAAGAGCAGGTTTTAGACACAAGAACAGTTCGTGTGCATTGATAATTTTCTCGTGTCATAATTCATGTCTAATTGTAAAATTATTACTATTCAACACGGAATTGCAAAAAAATACCTTAAAACTACCTCCTGTGGTATTACAGCTTTATATGTCGTTAGTAAATAATCAGAACTTATTGACTTTATCTTCAAAATTAGAATATAGAAAATTTTTTTTTTACTTAATTAGAGAAATATTTTACTTTAATAAATTGTAATGCAACATTATAAGAATTTTAAAAATTACGATTGTCTCAAATAAGGTCCAGGTATTAAATAATGATTATCGAACGTCTTTTATGAGAGGCATTGTGCATTTTTAAAAAGTTTATAATTTATACCTCTATACATACATTTTTTATATTCTTGTTTAGTTTCTACAACTAAGTGATGATAGAGATGATTTCTATCTCTATATTTTTTTCGAGTTCATATTTTATTTATTTATTTATTTAATGCAGATTTGTAATAATGTACAATTTTATAAGGTTTGATATTGTCCTGGACTAAACTGCTTTTACCACCCTTTATTTACATGATTAGGGTGGTGGAGTTCAAATAGTTATAGTATTAGAATGCAATTAAGGAAGAAATTATGTAAAATGAAGGAAGAAAGAAAAGAAGAAGAAAAAACTAATAACTTGAATAAATATTATGTAAAGTAAAAGAAGAAACGGAAATTAAAATCGAAAATTAAAATGGCAAAAACAACAAAAAAAGATAGAGGTTGTCTTTGAATATGAAATTATTCTCTCTTTTTTTGTTTATAGTCGTTGTTTATTCGCACAAACACTTGTTTGAAAAATAGGTCAGATATAACCTTTATCTAAAATATTTTATTATTAATATTGCGTTTTATAATAGTAAATACTTTAGCACAAAACTGTCCTTTAATATTTTATCAATTATATGTCTTAGATGGGAACACTTTAAAAAAGAAGCACTAGTGTCTCAGAAGTTTCTCACTTATGTTTTTTAATCGACTTTGAACAGAATTAATATTTGTATACGAGTTTATATTACTTTAACCAACCAAATTGCATAAAGAAAACAGCTACAAGAGTGAAAATGAGACTTTTAAAAATTACGAAATATTTGTGAAATACGAGCCGTTAGGCGAGTTTTTGTCGTATCCGAGTTACAAAACTTAAAATATTTAGCCTTTTCCTAAAAAATTCACTTAAAACTAATTGAAAAAATTTGCCGTTAGAACGGTCTCTTTTTTTTTAAACCATTTTCGGGTAGTATTTGGCTGTTATAATAGTCTGGATTAAAAATTGTTCAGTTTTTTTCCCAAAAAATGGCGCCGAAATTTCGACTTTGAAACGAATTTATTGGTTGAATATGACTTTTTCTCACCACACTAGTGAATTAAATAATTTTATTAGTACGCATTATTAAACTCAAGTCGATTTTGAAAAGACAAGTGGAAAAACAATTGTTGCTCTTAAAAATTTGATTGGAATTTTTTTTAAACAGAGTTTTTTTTAAATATTTACTACTTTACATTATTATTTGAAGATATTTTTTGAAAATAAATTATTTATTTTATTTGATGTTTAATGTTTCTTTTAAAATTCAATATTTTTATCTTAAGATCAATAACACAATTTTAAATACTTGATTTGGGGATTGATAAGAAGTGACAAGCCTAAATGACGTAAATATTCCTCTCTGTTCATCCATCCCACACACAAGAGCAGTCATTCCATTTGTTTGTGGTGTCGAGATGCGGACAAACCTTTTAACTGTGCCGCTTTACTGGGAATTCGGGGGGCTTTGCCTATCGCACAACGAGAGGGAGTTTGATGGCATTTCCCTTTTCAAATCCCAAACTGTCAATACATGACACAAATATGTTGTAATCAGTTTGATTGAATTTAGACATTGTATACAGATTTCTATATGGGTTGGTTTTATCTTATTTCTAATAAGTATTGTTGCAAACTTCCACCCACAGTTCGTTCTTTGTAGAGAGATCTATTTGATTTTGAGTAGAGATCCTTTTGTTTAATTAGATGAAAGTAATGTAAATTATTTGTAAGACCTTGTCTAATTATTACAATTTTGCGAAATCCGATTCGATGATACGCTAAACATAGGTCACAAGTGGGACTACAGTGTACATTCGCGAAAAATTGGTGAGTGGTAGTGAGTGTGTGTGTATGTGTGATTGTAAATGTCCTTAGAATTTAGTGGATGAATGTAGAGTGTTCTGAGAATGGATTGGTAATGATGGAGCGATATAAAACGAAGAACTTTTTATTGATTATTTCTTAATTTAACTAGTGACTACCTTTCTTTAATGACATTTTAAAGATTGTTTCACTAGATCTGGAACAAATTTGCTTCCGTTATGCGTTGGTGACACCTATATATTTTTATTGCTGAACCATAAGTATAAAATAATAACAACAATATTTCTTTTATTCATGCCAATTATACATACAATATAATTAGTACAATTATAATAAATAAAAAAAAGCTAATAGTCACAAATTAAGACAACCTGTGTCAAAATGACAGAGTCGGTTGAATGAGTTTAGTTACAATTTAATTAAAAAATAATAATAAAGTAAGGAACTAATGAAATAAACAACAATAAAACAATAGAACAGTAAAAACAAAAATAAAGAAATAAATGAAATTAAAATTAAGCCTGAATTAAACAGGACAAAAAAATCATTATACACATTAAAACTAAGAAACAAATTCAATATTCATTTTATACATAATCCAGTCCTTCCACTTTGAAAGTAATATTTCAGATCTGACCCCATTAGGTAAATTGTTAAACAATACTCTACTAATTACACTAAAAGTTTTCTATCTGCGTTCTGTCGCTCTAAATTTCAAACAGTCATAGCAGCATTAATACTTTCTATATTTTAATTTTTTAAATTGCAAATAAATGGAATCTGTATTGGCATGCAATTTAATTATCTAATTAATCGGGAATTTCATGTTTCAAATTTGGACGTTTTGTTGCCTAACGGCCAACAGTAACAATATTTTTGTGTCACCGACGCATTAGAAAGCGCAACAGCCCGTAGATAAAACTTATGAACATAATGGTTTTCAAAGTTTTCTTTCGAAAAGTTTAGTATTAAATAAATCTACTTTAAAATATGTACAAACTATTTTAAGATTATTTATACAACATTAGTAGAATAAAATACGAATTAATACGGTATTAGGAGACCCTACTGGCAAACAAGTCTTGACGTTATTAAATTTTTTCCAAGATTATTAAAAAATTTTAAATTAAATTTAAAAAAATAATACCTACTTATATATAAAATAGGAAATCAATAACATCGTTAAAGAATGGTTTTGAAAATTGTAATATAAAAAAAATCCATGTAAAATATTTAATGTCTAAATGGTAATTCAATATTACTAGGCGGCTCCACAAAGCTAAAAACAAGGACAGGGTAGTTATCACTACGATTCTAGTATATCCTAAAATTAAAAGGGAATTTGTGAAATTAAGGAAGGCCCAAATATGTCCAATACCTTTTTAAATATTCAAATTTAATATAATTGATATGAAAATAAAAATTAGTTTAATAATTTGTTGGTGTCATTTACATTTTTCAATGAAACATTTCTTAAAAAGAATAAGTAATGAAGCAAGACGCACAAACTATCAACGATATTCTTTTCTTGCTTATAGTGTAATCTTCTACTGTCTGCATAATTCAAGAATTTTTTTTCAAAAATGGCTATTAATTTCTTTTGATAAGGCATTGCTTTGAAAAGAATAAATATTAAATGAAAACAATATTGCAAGAAAAATATTACTTTTTTTAAGAAATTTTAAAATTAATCAGTTTTCCAATTGCAATCCTCTTAACGGTTGGTTTTACCCTAAAACATCAATAAAAGAACTGAAAATGTATGTTTAAATAATTCATCACATATGATAACTCAAATAAATCGCTTAAATCAAACATATGAGACTTTCTCAAGGATTTACAGATGACTATGACGACATATTCTTCTTTTGTAAATACCAAACTCGTGTCACAGTCATAAAAGTATAAAATAAACAAAATTCAATTGGTTCCAGAAAGAATAAAGCCATTTATTCCACACTCGACGATAATAATAAATTCCTAGAAAGTGTGATAAGAGCTTTAAAATCTTATATTGTTGTTGTTTTTCAAACCAGCCTTACTTAAAAATGATGATAAATTTATTAATAGGCCTGCGCCATGAAATCGTTCAATAATTTAAGAAAAGAGCCTTCAAATATAATATTATTTAGATTTTTAATGACAATTCATCCAAGAGGTCTAAAATCCAAGTTTAATTGTAGTTTTGAATAAATTCATTAGTTTAAAATAGTAATGTACAAAATGTATAAAATACAATTTAACTATAAATAACTCATTAATTAAAATCCAACTTAAGCTCTTGATTAAATCAAAGATATAAAATTATGACCGTTTAATCCTTAAGTTACCATTAAAGACCATAAAGTCGGTCATTGATGAAATTGCACTCATAAAATGTGTTCATCCTTTGAGATTTACAAGGCAATAAAACTATGCCATTGTTGATAGTAAAGTGATAAATTGGCGCGATAATAAAAATCTTGAAATTCGCATTGTTGTGGCGAGAGACAGAAATGTTGCGGGAACAATTGCGTTGACAAAGGAGTGGCGAATTTGGTGGTTTTGTGCTTTTAAGTCCCGCTCCAGTCATGGGTGATCATTTTAATTACTGAATGCGGTTTCCGTTTATTCTCTCTCCGTCTGTCTGTCCATCTGTCCTGAGTTCTGCCGCCTGCCTGCAATTATTCCATTTTAGTTTTGCACGGTTCTGGTTTCAGTATTTGATTTTATTTGGCGCACACCGGTAGTTTTTTGCCTCCCTGCTCTTTGCCTGCCTGGATAGATAGCCAACACAAAACACCCTCCTTCATTTATCATTTTCCGCAACACTGCTGTGATGATGACGATGATAATGATGCTGATGCTGCTGAGCCTTCTGTTTCTGATAAAAACAGCCCTCTGAACAGTGTCAATTTGAGCATTAAAATGGTCTAATTTTTACCTTTTTCTCTTTTCAATTTTTTCCTTCTGATAAAGGCTATTCGATCCTGTTCAACAACCGCTGGATCCAGGTCCACCGGCCCGATGTGGAGTGCACCAATGGAATGATTCACGTGATTGATTTTCCATTCCTGGACGACGACGACACGGTGGTGAGCGGCGTTCAAAGTCTCGCCGTCTTCAAGCACCTGCTCTTCGTCGCGTTTTTCGCCAAACTGCTTCTTTAGACTGCCAACAAATGAGGACGATTCTAGATTTACGGAATGAGGATGATACTCTTTAATCATTAAAGGTACTTTAACATAGAATTATGATTTTTTATACCGAAAAAGGAAAAGCAAAGAAAGAAAAGTTGAGAAATTAAGTAGGAAGAGAGTTCTGACTTTCTCTAGAGGATGTCAAACACAACAACTGGAAGGAAAACGTTGATCCGGATTTAATTAAGCCGATTATTTATTGAACATTTGTTGCTGAATCATCGCTGCTGTGTTGGAGGTGGTCAGGACAGGCAATGGCGGAGGAAGAGGATAGATAGACAGACAGACAAGCGATGGACGTGTCCCTGTATTTCACAGGAGCATCAGGAGAGAGGGGATTAGCAGATTATCTTGTCCTGGTTGGATCAATCAAACAATGGAGAGTGGGTGCTTACTTTATCGTTGGAACAGTGTCCATAATTAAACACAAATACATTCAATAAATACACGTAATAAATACCATTATTTAGACCATTAAACTGCGAATACAATAATTACAATTAATACTGGTATTACTATAATATATTTAGAGAATTACCACTGAAGATATACAAAACAGACAATTTATACATATTTAAATAGAAAAATATTGAAAGTGGTTGAAAGAAAATAAAGACAAAAATAATGTTGTGCTAAATGTTTAACGAAACACACGATAAATGGGATGAAATGTCGAAAAATCATGGTTCATATACAGGATTATTGAATAACAATTAAGCTTTACTCTGTTTCTACTCTAACCCCCCTCAATCCCCATGTATAAAGGGCATTAAGTTATCTCTCTCCACACTCCAGAAACACATACACAGATTGTTTATTACGAGTTATCTTTGCGAATCCGTGCGGAACGGTCACGGAAAAAATGTCGACAGGGAAATTAAGTGAATAAAATATTTCGTTTCTTAATTAATTTAATAAAAATTAATTTAGAAATTGATGTGGCAATCAAAATTGATAATAACTTATAATATTTATTTTACACTATAACTTACGTCATTTTTTTTATGAAATATGTTTTGTTGAATCACACTCTGGGGCTCCCAATCATACAAGAAGCTTTTATATAATTGATTTTGACCTCACGACGTCGATTACCAACCTCCCTACCGCATTCTATCCCTCATTTGTCCACTGGTGGAATCATTTCAGATGAGTCGCTCTGTTTAAACGAATTCCAATTAGTTAGATTGAGGATCGGATTGTCAAAGGTTTTTTTTAATAGAAAATAGATATCTATTACTCTTATTTTAAAACATAAGTATTTTAAAACATAAGAATTTAAATAAATACGTAATTAAGCATTGAAAAGAATCAAATTGAAACTTTTTTCATAATTTTGGTTCATGTATTTAATTATAATGTTTACATTAAAAGATTAAGTTAACATCTTAAAAATTTTAAAACAAGACGTAATTTGGATTTTATTTCAGTATTTAATTAGTATTGGTGTACCACAGCTCTTTTCAGAGCATAGGGCAGAACATAAAAACATCAATAATGTTTCATAACTACACAAAATTGAACTTAAACTTTCCGTCAAATGTTTAAAATATTTTTTTTTATTTTAACCGCCTTTTAATTTTTTTCAATATTTAATATTGTTGTAATATAATTCATCTTGTTGTCTAAGAGATCAAAATCTAATCTTAATCTTGGAAAAATGATAACAATATACAATATTTTGCTTTAAAAGACAAAGTAGTAAATATTTTAAATGATTTTATTTCAATTATGGCGTAAGTTATATTATTAATTAATAAAATGACGAAATAATAAAAGTTCAAATTGAATATATAAATTAGAGTCTATTAAATAAAATTAAGACACTTCCCATCGTTGCACAAATTAGTATAATACTAAATATGTTTTTAAGATAAAATATTTCGAAACTTTAGATTAATTTTAAATTAAAATTTAAAGACATTAATTCGTTGTACTTGTTCTTAGTTTTCGTTTATTTCACTGTTAATGTTCAGTACCAAATGATTTATTAAAAATTAATTAGAATTCATATTTTTTTTGATATTTTATTCCTAAACTAATCAGTTTGGACAAAAGATTTAATGGTCTTCTTTAGTATTGCCATTTCTAATAGCGATTTGTAAAATTCCTTTCCTGTCGAAGTTTTTTCCGTCGACATAATCCTGTGTTCAACTAATATCCGTGTTTTTTGTAAGATAAAAGCTAGGTTAGTCAACAAAACTGTAATAATGATCAACCGAAAATGTTAACTCTATTATAAATATATTTGAGATGAAATGGTAAACTATATAATTAAATATATATATAAATGAAAAAATTGTACGGTATGAGGACTACATATAGGATAAGTGAAATAACAAAAATATACAAGGTAGAGAAAAGACGAGAATCAAGATACGACGTGAGTAAATGCAATCAAAACTCGAATCTCTTCATTATCGAAAGTGTGTCTGCTGTTTGTGTGTTTAAGGACTTCAATTGGGGAATGGGTATTTTTGCGCAAACATTCGAGGCAGCAAAAAAGCCCGAGTAAGTTTGCTTATTCCAGTTTTCTGCTTCCTATTTTCCGTCATAGGCCGCCTTTTCTCTGTCCCTTTGGAATGGGGAGACTTTTGCAGAATGAGAAAAAAAAATAGAAATCGAGAGAGACACGCAAAAATAATAGATAAGAACCGTTTTCAATGCCAGGTAAAGATGGGGACTATCTCTCATCCCCCAATGCACACCCATGTCGTGTAAATCAGATTGTGCGAATCCCGACTCAAATTTGCCGCCCGCTTTTCGTCATACGCGCTTTTCTATTCGTGTGCCGCCGCTCGCGTCCTTTTGAGGATCTCTCCTCAGTCTGTGCTCCTTCGCATTTGTGTATTCATATGTTTAGGCATTTAGTTTTTTTTCTTTTTCTGTTCAGAGGAAGAGGTGTACGCACACATCACGCGAAAGTTGAAATGTGAATATTCCAGTGGGGTTATAAATGTTTATTTTACGGCAATGGAAGTATCTAATATTTCCATATTATTCCAATAAATTGTCTGTATTTTGCCTCTTTTTCCATGTTTAATAGGATAACTTCTTTATATAAAACGATTCTTTTTAAATTATATTATACAAAAATCACATTTAATTTATTATATAAGCATTTAGTCGATTATCAATTTATTTCTCCCTATTATAAAAAAAACGGAATTTTATACAATTGTTGTATATGTATTTATAAATGATAACAAAAATAATTATATATTTAAATATGGATAACAAAAAAGGAAGTAACATTAATGATAAATGAATAAAATATGACTATGTTTTGTATGTTCTCCATGCTATGGACTTTTTAGTGAAAATATATATATTGAAGGAATCTTTTTATATCTAAGTGCCGAATATAGTTTATGGTAAGTTTAGTGAAAACAATAAGCCCTGAATTAAATACTGGGTTTCTATATAAATATAAAATTAAGTAACAACTGTAACAAAATAATATTTATAAATAATATATTATATTAAAAAATGAGAAATTATTTAGTTATGTCTCTATAAGGATACCAAAAAACCATCTTTTGAGTACTATTATATATCGGTAAGATTATGATATTTAATACCCTCGGTTTGTAACATATTTTGTGGATTTATTTTCCTAACTTTATTTTATTATTATGATAGACTCGTCTTTGAATGCGATGAATCAATGTGAATGAATCCATCAGAGTATTACAGTTACATTGTAAGGAAATTTTACTGATCGTGAAATAAACATAAGTTTGGAAAATAATCAATGCTTGTTATTCACTTATAAGGATGAGATTATTAAAGGTAAGTTTGATTAGGGGCCGGATAGCGTAGTTGGTTA